>CM076575.1:298444559-298590470 GCA_034641835.2 Pinus albicaulis
CTATACCAATAGGTGTCATTTTTCATGATTGTCTTGATTGAACTATGGAATATGTTCAAACCTTTTTCTTGAGCAAAGGTGTTCCATATTCTTGAAGAAACCAAAAAATCAAAAAATTTAAAAATGTAAAGAGGGTATACCCTAAAAGAAAAATCAAAGGGTAAGAAAAATAAAATGGTCAAAAAAGTGAAAGAAATGAACCCCAAGCAAAAAATAGACCAAGGAAAGTGTGCAAATCCAAATGCCACTACTATTTCATTTTTTGCAAACAAGCAATTGTGTGCAGCTTGTTAAACTTTGCCACAATTTATGAAGAGTCAAACTGTTTAAACTTGACTCATTCATATTTCAATTTCATGTTGTAGAATAGAGAATAAATATCTGACCAAACAGTTTAATCTTGGCAGATAAGTAGATAGGTAGAGTTAATAAAAGGTGCTCAACAGTTTAATCTAAGCCCTTGGATGTAATAAGTTGAGAATTAGATAGAATTGCCATGCAAAAGAAAAGAAAATTGATAAGGGTTTGCCACAAAAAGCAAAGTCAAAATCATTAACTTCTCACATCACTTTCTCCCTAAGATTTTTACTAATTTCCCCAAAGTGCTAAGGTATTTGAAGATTAAAGGGGCTCAAGGCATTTCCTTGACTTTTGGAGGGACCGGACCCTCGGCCTAATGATCAAAAAGACCTAAGTACTTGAAGTTATTTATCATTATAATCATTCACTTTTATCCTTTTCCTAAGTAAAATCCTATTTTACTTAGGAAAATCATGCAAATTTCCATAATAATCCCTCAAAATTACTTGCTATTCTATGTTTAAGTGTTGAAATTGAGATGATGCAATTTATTTCAGAAATCTCCACTTTCCTAGTTGTGTAAAGTATTTTGAGTTTCCCTTGTCCCTTTATCATATTAACATCTGATTTATTTATTAAATCCTTAATAAAAATACCTTATCCTATTGTATTTAACTCCTCCTATGTAATATCCCCAAAACCCTCTTATTATAGATTTTTAGCCAAAGTATTTAATTCCATATGTTTGAAATAAAATCTCTCATTACAATACCCTTTGGTTAAAAACATATCCTTATAAACTATCCCCGCCCCTATGGTTAATAAATTGCATTAATTTATTACCATATAATAAAAATATTGAAAGGTTTTTAAACATATGTTTTATGTTTTAAACGGAAAAATGAATAAAACCCGAAGTTTTAATTTAAACCAAAACTTCAAAATACACCATCCGTAACCCCGACCCCTATTAAACCACCGAAATTAATTAATCATCTGGATTAATTAATCGTTTAACCTCCATTCAAAACCCACCCGAAATGATTAATTAACATTAATCACATTGAACCCCCGCTTGTTAACTCACCGCCAATTCCATGTTCCGCCAACCGTTGGATCACTCCGCTGGAGATCTACGGTCCACAAACATTCCGCTAGCCATCCCTTGTATGAAGATTAACGCACGAAATCGCGACGGTTTTCAAACAGTGCAATGGCTACGTGTCATTTAACCAGTGGAATCGCTGCCTCCCCACGAAAAATCGCCTGCTCCTGAAAGCGGTGTGGAATTTACCACTTACTGCCTGACCCCGGTGATGCATCCATCGTACATCAGTGACGTCATCCCATAAAAATAATAAAAATCCCCCCCCCCCCGTTTGACTTTGCCGATAAAACAAAACATTCATGTCTTTTTCATCATTTTGTACGCCAGTGAAAGAAAATGCCTTCCACGCAGAAAAATTCAAAATTCGAATTTGTGAAGTCCACTTACCTTTCGAAGAAGATTGCAGACAAGCCTCTCAGAAGATTATCTACCTTAGCCGGCACCTATCCAAACGCTGTTTTCTCCAAAAACAGGTATTTACCCTAAATTCAAATTGAACTCTATTGAAATCTCGGCTTTCCTTTTTTCCTTCACTGAAACAGAGTTAGAATTAATTACTAGTTCATTCCGTGATCCCGAGAACTATAATTGAATTACTAAATCTGCAAATGGACCTGTTTTTCCCGTGAATTTACTCAATTCCTCACCATTAGCCAAATTTCCATTTTTCCACAAGAACCAAAATGGGAGTTCCTGTAGCCTTGAATGATGCTCCATTTTGAACCTGGTCAAAACCTCACTCCCTTGTCCATTGGGGAATTGCTTAAAAAATCTACTCGGTTGTCCCCTGAAGAGGTGATCAAAAGATCACATCCTTGGATAAACAGTCTTAATACTTGTCATAAGATTTGTTTACTCCAAGATTGTTATCAAATCTATTCAAACAGAGGTTAGAAAGCATAACAGCTAAAGAGTATCAGTGGTTAAAGTGTATCAGGTAAAAGTCAGTGAAAGTTAAAATGAAGTTACAGAGCAATCAAAGGTAAACAGTAAAAGTAAATACAGAAGGCAGTAAAATGGTAAAAAGATATGAGAATACTTTCACCAATAGTGAGGTTTGTCTAAAGTGAAAGTAAAATAGTCAAAAGAGCAAGAAAGTAAAAAGATGAAAAAACATAACAAGAAGGAACATTTTTGCAGAAATTGCATATTTTAGTCATAGTTTTGCAGAAACTATTGTGATCAATCCAAGATGAATTTTATAAAACTGAAGGAGGTTTATGTTCTTAAGAGGGCCATCTACAAAAGCCTCTCTCACTTTTCTAACAGCCATTATGGTTTTGGAAATATTAAACAATGTTGGAAAGCACGTTTTGCAGAAAATTCCTGTTAAGTCATCATTTTGCAGAGAATATTGTGGCCAAGAATAAATACATCGTATAAAACTGAAGGAGGTTTTTGTTCCTAAGCGATCCATCTACAAAAACCTATCTCATTTTTTTGACATTGATTTCATACTGAGAGATACATGCACATCGTTAGAGGTTATTTTTCAGACTCTGTAAAACTTTGTTTTATACATATGTTTGCAGAGCCTATTGTGCACAGTTGGAGAGGAATTTTAGGAAAGAGAAAGAGGTTTATCTCACCAACATATTTATCTACAATAACCTCTTTCACTTTTTACATATCGATTACGGATTGAGAAATATAAAGGTATCATTGGACCCCAAATTTGCAGAATTGTTGGAGCATAATTGCACAAAGAAAGGAAGCAGTTAGTGACTTGGATGCCTCATCATCAACTAAGAATTGGATCAAATTCGAATTCTCCTCTTTTTCATCACCTATCCATACAAAATAGTTCCAAATAGATTAATTAGTTTGAGTGTCCTTTACTTAAGTTCTATTTATGTAAAATAGTTGGAGAGATTTGTGAACTAATCTTGATATTTTTTCAAGATATTTTAGTTTGGAATTTGTATAAATACTTCACTCTTGGAAGTATTTTGGGTGGATTCTATTACTTTGCAGTGACATTGAAGTTTTTAGAATAAAACCATTTTGGAGAAATTTATTTGTGGCTTACTAGATGACAATTTGAAGCTCAGGACTTTTTGCAGGATTCATGTGTCGGACTGCAGTTCAATAAGTCTTTCTATCCTATGTCTTAAGTTTTATATCAGTTTATAATATCATTTGTATCCATTTCTGAATAATTTGCATAAAGGATTGAATCAGAATTTACTTAATTGTACTTTGATTTCAGATGTGATTATTCTTAATGTTTTCCTCTAAATTGGTTATAAGCACGAATTCTTAAATGCTCTTGCTTTGCTAATTTAAACATTCTTGATTACTATAATAAAGAATTCTTCATTGCTCTTTGTTTGTAATCATTTCATTTCTTTCTTTTGAACATGGTGAAAGATTCTTGGCTGCCTTTTATCCCTTCAAAATCATCCCATCCACTTTAAATTTTAAGGATTGTTCTCTGTCTGGCTATCTTGCCCTGCAAAGCCATCTTGTGTGTAGAATAGAAATCCAGTAAAGCCTTGACTCCATAGCCCAATGGACTGAAAATATTCAACCTTGCCCCTAGTTTGTGGATTCCACCATTTTCAAACAAATTCTTGGACTTATAACTAGCCTAAAACCTTCTAAGAACAAAGATAAATCATAAAGAGAGAGCCCTCTCTGGATGTAGATTGGCTAGATTCTGCATCTGAAGGTTGGTTTGTGGTTACCTCGGGTATACTTTCCTTTTCCACAGCTTCAAGGAAAACCTGAGTGATAACAGGTTCCTCAGGAGGAAAGAAGAGTGATGATAAGTCAAAGAAAGGACATGGAGGAAATGGTGATCCACTATCCCCATCTTCATCCTCTCCCTCTACATTGTCTTCCTCGACTTCAGTGAATCAGTCTCACAAGTCTAAAACCACTGGTAAAAGTCCATTTTTAAAGCTTGATGTCAAATTTGAATTTCCTAGGTTTAACGGTGAATTCAATGCAGATAAACTTGACAATTGGATCAGAAGGATTCGAAACCTTCATGATGACGACACGAAGATACAGTTAGCCTCGCTGATAATGGATGGAGTAGCATTGGTATGGTGGGAAGCCAAGACCGAGGATGAAATTAAAAATCATGGTAAGATTACTTTATCATGGGCTGAATTTATTACTGCAATCAAAAAGAAATTTTATCCATTAGCTCATTTACAAAAGGCTATAATGAATTGGCAAAACTTTAGACAGCTTAAGAGACAAAATGTGCAAGACTATACCCAAAAGTTTAGGAGAAGAGCACTCTTATTAGGGGTAGACTTACAAAGTCAATATACTTTGCTAAAATATATAGGTGCATTGCACAATTACCTTAAACATACTATCCTTATGTTCAATCCTACTAGTCTAGATGAAGTTTGTGTACAAGCTATGCATTTAGAGGCTAGAGGGAAAAACACTTTTGATGAGGGTAGAAACAAGCCTTTCAAAGGGAAGAACAAAGATAAAACCTTTAAGGGAAAAGGAAAAAAGAATGCATCTATCAAACAAGAGGGTGAAAAAGTTATATGTAAACATTTTTCAAGAGAGGGCCATGAAGAGAAAAACTATTGGAAATTACATCCTTAAAAAAGAACTTAGTTTAAAAAAAACAAAGGAAAGAAGAAAACTGCAGCTACTACAACTACACCTCAAGATTTAGGTGATTATTCAGGTGACGAAACCAAAATTTCAGCCATGGGTTTGAAAATTATGAAGGGAAAGGAAACTAAAACTAAGCCAATCACTAGTACTTCAAACTATCATGTACAAGCTCCAAATGAGGAAGAAAGAATTGAATTGTTCCATGTGAGGGTAGTCTCAAAACATACTAAAATTGACACACTGTTTGAGAGTGGGTCACAAGAAAATCTCATATCAAAAGACTTGGTCAAACAGCTTAAACTTGAGACCATTCCACATCCAAAGCCTTATCCACTTGGGTGGATATGAAAGGATGCAAACTTACAAGTCTCAAGAAAGTGCATATTGCGATTCACCATTACTGCACACTTTATTGACACAGTTGAACTTGATGTGGTGTCGCTTGATATATCAGGAATTGTTTTTGGAAGTCCTTACTTATTTGACAATAAATTGATCTTCCATTGCGATGAAAATAAGTAGCATATCTTTAAATATGGCAAGGAGTTCATTGTCAGAGCACATCGCAAGAAGGAAAATATAGCAATGGTAAATGCCGGACAGGTAAAAAGGCTAGCAAATTCTAGTAAGAGTTTTGTACTTCTTATGGTTAAGCCCAAGGTTCATATGAATCATGAGTCATTTGAAAATTGTGATTCCAAGCTTAAATCAGATTTATACAATGTAGTTTATGCACATCATGAGATGTTTTAGGAACCGACAGGTTTACCTCCTAAAAGGGAGATTCAACATGAAATCCATTTACATAAAGATTGTCCTATTCCTAACATCGGCATGTACCGCTTGTCTATCATGGAGAATGTTGAAATCAAGAGGCAAATTAAAGACTTGTTGGACAAAGGATTCATAAGACCAAGCACTTCGCCATGTGGGTCACCGATAGTGTTGATTCCAAAGAAAGGTGGAACTTGGCGCATGTGTGTGGATTTCAGGGCATTGAACAAAATAACGGTAAAGAATTGTTACTCACTTCCAAGGATAGATGATTTGTTGGATCAGCTGAAAGATGCTAAATATTTCACTAAGTTAGACTTACGCAGTGGTTATCATCAAGTTAGAATTGCAGAAAGTGACATTTGGAAGACAACATTTAAAACCAAACAGGGTCTCTTTGAGTGGCTTGTTATGCTGTTTGGTTTATGCAATGCACCTGCAACTTTCATGTGGGTAATGGATGATGTCTTACGTCCTTTTCTTGATGATTTCGTTATTGTCTACTTAGATGACATCTTAATTTTCAGCAAGACTAGAAAAGAGCATGTCATGCATGTTAAGAAATTACTTGATATTTTGAAGAAAAAACAGTTATTTCTTAAAATGTCAAAGTGTGAATTTGGAAAGACTTCTTTGGTTTATTTGGGACACATAGTAGGAGGAGGCGCTTTGAGAATTGATCCTTCTAAAGTAGAAGCCATTGTGAATTGGCCTACTCCCAAATCCATTACATAGGTAAGAATTTTTATGGGTGCAGCTCAGTATTGGAGGAAGTTTATTTCTAACTTCTCTACCATAGCAGCTCCTATGCATGCAGTGACTAGTGTGAAGCGTGATTTCCAATGGGGAGGCAAGCAACAGAAATATTTTGAGTCTTTGAAAGAGAAGATAATTTCAGCTCCAGTCCTTGCATTACCAGACTTGAGACAGCCATTCGAGATTCAGACAGATGCTAGTGATTACGCCATGGGTGCAGTTTTCTTACAGCATGGTAAGCCTGTTGCATTTCATTATGAGACATTTAATGGTGTTGTTGTGAATTATCCTACATATGATAAAGGGTTGTATGCATTGGTACAAAGTGTCAAAAAACATAAACACTATTTGATGGGAAAAGAAACAATTTTTCATACCAACCATCATCCTTTAGAGTACTTGCAGTTGCAAAGTAAATTGCAGCAGTCACGACATTTCAGATGGATGGGTTTCCTACAACAATTTCACTTGGTAATAAGGTACAAGAAAGGTATTTACAATAAGGTTGTTGATATACTTTCAAGGCCTATTATTAATGCAAGTACTTTACTTAAGAATGATTCTATTGTACATGAGAGCTACATAGAACAGTATGCATCAGATGTTGATTTTAAGGATGTGTATGCTAACTTGAGTGAAGCGAATCCTGATGAGGAGAATGATTATCATTTTCATAATAATTTGTTGTTTCATATGGGCAAGTTATGTATACCATAGGGGCGGAGACTAAGCATCATGAGAGAATCTCATTCTTCTCTTATAGCTGGACATTTCGAGGTAAGAAAAACGGTGGCACATTTACAAAGGTATTGTTATTGGCCTCGCATGGTAGATAGTGTTTCATGTTTCATTAGAGGTTTTTCATTATGTGCTACAAGAAATCCTAGAAATAGGAAGCTTGGTTTATATACGCCATTTCTGGTACCTTCTAGACCTTGGGAAAGTGTTTCTATGGATTTTTTTGGGGGGCTACCCTTATCTAGAAAGCAGCATGATTATCTTTATGTAATATTGATCGTTTCAGCAAGATGTGTATTCTTATGCCATGTAAGAAATCTATAACTGTTGAACAAACTGTTGATTTATATTTTCAACATGTATGGGTTCATTATGGCCTGCCTACTTCTATTGTTAGTGACAGGGATTCCAGATTTGTTGGGAATTTTTGGTCCAATTTATGGAAGATGATGGACACCAAGTTGAAGAAGAGTACTGCTTTCCATCCACAAACAGATGGCCAAACAGAGATAGTGAACAAAACCATTGTACATCTTTTGATAGGTTATTGCAGCAAGCATCCCAACCTTTGGGATGAGCACTTGCAGTACATTCAGCATGCTTACAACTGAGCCAAGCACTCTTCTACAAATACTTCACCTTTTGAAGCTTGTTTTGGTTATTTGCCTAAGTCACCTTTAGATTTCATTCTTGAGAAGGATGTGGCCATTGATGGGCATAGTGACATTGACAAAGCTCACATGTTCATTGAAAGAATTCATCTCGTACATCAGCAGGTTCAAGAACAACTTGAAAAAAAGTCAAGGAAAGTACAAGGAGAGGCATGATAAGCACAGAGTTGATCATAAGATTCAAGAAGGGGATAAGGTATGGCTACATATTAGTAAGGAAAGAATTCAAGGAGAAGGTAAAAAGCTAAAGCCTATTCGTTATGGTCCATTCAAGATCCTTAAACAAGTTGGAAATAATGCTTTTCAATTAGATTTGCCTTCATATATGCAAATGTATTCCATTGTGAATGTGGAAAATTTACGTTTGTATGAACCTCCTTTAATTGTTGATTATGAAAGTGACATTGAGCTGCCATCCATAGAGGATTTCTCGCCAGAATTTTTGGATGAGTTGAAAGAGGATGCTATCCTTGACAGAAGGACATGCACTTCAAGGAGGGGAAATGTTGATTATGTTCGGGTTGGTCTTAAAGGCAGCAAACCGAGTAAGGCAAAGTGGATTGAGATGGAAAAGGTGAGGGACCTGTACCCTCATCTTATTAATAGGTAATTGAAGGCTTTTGGAGTCCAAAAGCTTCCTAGTGGGGAGGTGTGATCAGGTGATCATGTCCTAAGTTGAAAAAATGCTCAAAATTGGAACTACTTAGAATTGGTTTAAATAAGAACTACTGGATAGGCCTCGTCGATACGATCCTGGTGCCATGAAAGACACTCAAATCCGACACTATATGTGAAAGTTATGCAGGTTTGAAGTTTTCAATGACCTTCAAAAGTCCATTTTGACCAGGGTTGACTTTGATTTTAAAAATATTAAAAAAATAATATTCCACAGAATATTCTAGGAATATTCCTTGGAATATTCCCTATAATATTCCATCTGCAACAAATCAGGCTTTGACACTTGGCATTCAGTGAATGGTTGACAGTTTGACTTTGTATTGGCTGGACCAATCAGAAATTGCCATGTGGTAGGCCCGGAGGCCGCCACGTGGCCCCATGGATGGAGAAATTTTGGTCATGTAAAAATTTCGGCACCCTACAGGTTTTGAACGTGGGTCTTCGCGCTGACAGTTGGGCAGCTCGACCGGGCGGACTACATTTTTTTCTTAACATTGCTAGTTGAGAAGTGGTATTTGTTTTGTGTCAAGAGTTTGGGTGGCGAAAAAAGGGGGCCAACCCCCTATACACAAGAGCCTTAAGACATCCGAAGGTTATGGTTTATACGTTGTGGTCAGGTGTTCCCATGTGATGCGACAGACATTTATTTAAACAGTTTATGCCACGGTTTTTAAAACCGTTTGTTTGGCGGTTACTACGGCAGGTTGGGCGGTGGTCCATGTGACCCTGCCCACCAAAAATTTAATGTTAAAACAAATAGTTCTACCAATTCCAGTGGCATCCCTTATTTTTTTGGAATTATTCCAAATTTGGAGCGCTTAACTCCAGTTAATCAATTTTTGGTGGAGTTTTTTAGGCCAAACTGGACAAATGTTGTTTTGGTCATAACTTCTCCATTACTGAACCTTTTTGGACGAAATTTTAGTCAATTTTGACTATTCTCATCATTCTGGAGCCATTGTAATAGGTTGTAGAGCCAACAGAGGTGTCTTTCAGCCATTGTTACTTCAGAGAAGCTTGGAGAGCCATCAGGGCCTTGAGGGAAATGGAGCTGCATTGGGCTACACTTCACTGTTTTAGGTGAAATAAAAGTCAATATTAGCTTTTTTATGCCTTCTGAATTCATTTTCACAGCTGGTTTTGTTTTTTTAGGCCTTTTTCTCACTGTATTACCAATTTGAACATCATAATATATCAAGGACATGCCCATTGAGAGCCTTGGACCCGGCAGATGTAGCCCAAGAGGGGTGAACTGCCTCATCATGTTGCTGTGTGTTTATGGTGAATTTATTATACTGTGTTATTTAGATTTAAGTTGTTAAATAGTAAATTAAAACAACACTCCCTCACACCTAAATTTATAAACAGTTACCAAAAACACTTTGTTTCACTTGCAAGACCATTCAAACACTTTGCACACTTAATTTAATGGAAATGAATAATTTGAACAGCAAAACAAATACTTTCATTTTTAGATCAGTAACAAAAATTCACCCAACAATCTACAACATAAACAAAAACTAGTTAATGTAAATATTATTAATCATATATAAGTATTGAATAATAATTTTACACATTTATTACAACTAAAAAAAGGGAAAATAATCAACGTCATTTACATATATGTGATCATATATACATATTGCATACCCTAGGATTTGTGTCATACATATATTCGACAAACTATTCATAACCTTTAAGTTCACCAGCAACAATGTAGCAGAGAGAAGAGTTGCATTTGAGTGTTCAAAAAGTTGTTCATTTGATGTTTCAATCAGAGGTACATCATAAATACCGTCACTATCTCCACCATCATCATCTGACTCACCATACAAGTTTCGGAGCATTTGATTTGTCCCATAATTAATGTGAACTGTCTCATTATTTTCATCATGATCTACCTCCATGGGATCATTAAAATCATCTTCATCATTCGCTTCATGTTCTTCAACTTGTACAACATCATTTCCAATACTCATATTTGTTGCAATATTCTCTTGTACTGGTGCAACATCATCTAATATACTGCTATTTAGCCGTGGAAGCTGGTTCTGCAGAAATTTGGGGGGCAACTGTGCCTTTATGAAAATTACAAACAATCATTAAACATTAGTGCGTATATAACAAATATTAAAATAATATAAAATTTTACGATATAATCAAAATGAAGATAGATAATTAATTACCATGGGACAATAGTCATTCGATCCACCATCAATGTGCCCATATTTCCTACAATGCATTTTTGATGTTGCTATTAAAACTCTAACATTATTTCTCATATAACATTTTTTGCAAGGGCAATAAACTCTACCATCACCCCTTTCACCCTTTTCAATTTTTTTTCCACCTCTAATTTTTTCTTCCATTGATGCAAATTATCCTATAAAGAAAAAAAATAACTATATTTAGCAATTATCTCTCTCAATGGTGTAGAAAACCCAAGACATGTTGATCTCAATGGGAGCTTAATAAGAAAAAAAGAAAATAAAAGTGATCAAAGTTTGACCATGATAAAAGGATCAAAGGTAAATAATGAATGGAAAACCCTGATCTTATTTATAAAAAAATATTGAGTTATCCTTGATAATGGTGCATAGTAAAATATTATTAACCAAGATCTAGATCTAATAGCTTGGAATATTTTATGGCTAAACTAGTCGTTAGGATAACAGCTACTTTGACTTTGAAAATTAAAATCGAATAATAATAGCTAGTTTTAATATATATATATATATATATATATATATATATATATATTAACAAAATTACTACACTAATATATTAAATAATATATTAATTCTGTAACAAGCCTCATATCGTCACCATTCTGACATTTTGTAAATGGTATTTTCATATTGTGGCTATTTCGACGATCTCAATAGCCTATGTCATGCTTCTGACATTTTCTATCCATGTCGTTATTCCGACGTTTTGTGAACTGTCTTTGTGAACGTGTCAGGGCGCCCTAGGAAACGCGTTCGGGCGGGTCGGGTCATGTGAGGGCACCGAGGGAAATGAGTTCGGGCAGGTTGGGTCGGGTCGGGTCGTGCCATGTGAGGGCGCCCAAGGAAACCCTTGAGTTTGTCATATTCCGATTTTTGTTGTAATAAATTGCCATTTTTGATGTGGCCTCTCTCACACGATCCGACCCGAATGTGTTTCCTATCGCGCCCTCACACGGCACGACCCGGCCCGCCCGAACGAAGGCACGACGGAGATCAAAACGGAAAATAGATCGCACAAACGTGTAGTACAAGGTACACATGCTATCACAACTTAGCATTTTTTATATGACCACCCTCACACGACCCGACCCACTCGAATGCGTTTCCCTAGGCACCCTCAAATGACACGATGTGACCTGACCCACCTGAACACATTTCCCTAGGCGCCCTCACACAACCTGACCGGACCCTCCCCGACCTGCGACAAACGTGTTTCCTTTCGCGCCCTCACACGACCCGACCCAAACCGACTCGACCCGATCAAACGCATTTCCTTGGGCGCCCTCACAAGACCTGACCTGAGCCAACCCGCCTAAACGTGTTTCCTTGGGCACCCTCACACGACATGACTAGAGCAAACCCGCTCGAATGCATTTTCCGGAGCGCCCTCACATGACTCAAACCGACCCAACTCGACCCGCTTGAACGTGTTTCCTTGGGCACCCTCACATGACACGACCTGAACCAACCCGCTTGAATGTGTTTCCTTGTGTGGCCTCACATGACATGACCCGATCAAACCCTACCAGACCCGCTCGAACATGTTTCCTTGGGAACCCTCACACGACGCAACATGACCCAACTCAGACGCGCTCCTTGGGCACCCTCACACGAACTAACTCAACCTGACCTGACCAGGCCTCACACGGCCTAACCCGACCCAACCCGACCCAACTAGACCCGACCCGACCTGACCTCACACGACCCGACTCGACCCCGCGACCTCACATGACCCGACCTGACACTGTGACCTAACACGACCCCACCTGACCCGACTAGACCCGCCCAGACAAAGGCAATTGGGATGTGAAGCTTGCAAAAAGGCTAAATGGATGGCATGCATGAACATAGGAGAGGGTAATAGAAAGTTCGAGCAGAAGGCTAGAGAGGGAGAGCTATTGAAGGTAGATAACATTCATTCACCCAAGATCAATGTAAACTTTGATCAACTTCTTTCTTGCATTTTTGTAAAGATATTTGAATGTAGAACAATGCCACAAGGTGTTGCAATTAAGAAAAAAAAAATTATCTTAAAAAACATCGTTTAATGCTTCAAAATGACCCTAAAAGTTTTTAGACCTTAATCCTCCAAACTAGGACTTGTTGTTAAAAATAAACTTGAGAGCTAATTCCTCTATTTTTTCTTACTTTGAAAACATCAAAATAAATAAAAAAGTAAAAGAATTGATAAATGGACCTCTAAGACCAGAATCTATATTATAACGAGAGTAGTAAAGCTAACTGTGTACTCACGCTTCCATCAACACTCTTTAAATCATCTTGTATATTATATCATTGCTAACATTTAATCCTTTAGTAATATTGATTTCTATGTGCGGGGTTTCCTTTACATGTATTACTAAAAACATATTAAACCAAAAATATATGAAAAGTTATGTGAGGTTTAGTTGCTCTATTTCCAGCATCAAACCCCCTTGAAACAAGGTATTCCTCTACATTTAAATTTTAAAATTCAATTTATTAAAGAATAAACATATCTACCCCCAAAGTTAATTTTTCCTTAGTTTGGATTAAATTATTTTTTGCTAAGTTAAATTAATCTATTATCAGTAGGAAAATAATGTACAACTGGCCGAGGCCATTACTGTGCCTTCAGAGAGGCAATTAGACTGACATTGACTGGAATAGGGCAGCCCTGCAAGGGGCGCCAACTTGAAGAACCCAGAACATGGAAAAATCCCACGCAGGGGATCGAGCTAGAAAAACTTGGGTTTGTAACCATACATTTTGCTAAGACCCGGACTGGAAACTGAAACTGAAACATGACTAGACTATGAAACAGACTGGAACTGAAATTTACAAAAAGTGTACCAGTATTGAGATTGACATTGATATAGCAAGACAAGCCCTCCACGAGGGTAGCGAAAAAACAGAAGCAACCAGCAAGAAGAGACGAGTTACTCATCCGGCGAGACCTCTTCAATCCTGCAGCTGTAATCTTCTGGATTGCTGTGATCATGGGGGAAATCGTCATTATGGTGAGCAGCCTCAGCAGCCGAAGCATGAACACGAACAGAGTCCGTCTGCAGAGCCGCCCCGGAAGCCTCAGGCTGACTCCCCACGCTTTGCTGCATCTGGTTCAAGTGAGTACCGGCTTCAGGAACGGGCTCCTCAGGCGGAGTCTCCGGAATAGGCTCCTCCAAGAAGACCACGGAGATGGCCACCGTCACACGAGGCTTGTTCAATGCACAATCAAACGAGAAAAGAGCAGTATGCGACTGAGCGGGCAGCTCATCACCTGAAGGGGAATCCAATCTTCGACCTGAACGCAGCAGACGCCCCCGGAGGAGGCGAGGGAGACAGTCAGAGTGAGAGGAGTCGTCCGAGGGTGAAGAGGAGGGAGAGGGGGACGGCCTTCTGGCAGAGCGCGAAGACCCCCTCCTGCACCTCATACGCTGCCTTAACCTTGGCATAGTTGCAGAATTCGCAGGATTGGAGTTCGAAGGAATCTGAGAACTCGAAACAGGAGGGATGCCCAGCACAACAGTCGCGAGGCGACAGGAGCCAACAACAGAAATGTAAGCCGGCCGGCCGTGCCTGGGTGCACAGCTAGTGAGCCGACTTTACCGCTGAGGTGCGATCTGCGGGTCTGCTCGTGGTATGCACTGCAATGCGCATACAACAAGTTGGGGGCTTAACGTCTCCATGGCTCTTAAAGAACAAAGACCGCAACTCTTCATAGGCGCATTGAATTGCCAATCTCGCAAATCCCGTGCGTGATGTGGGTCTCTGCAATGAGGCAAAGAACGTATCGCCCTCACCGAAAATGAGAGTTTCGCGATCGTAGCTAACTCCATTAAACACAACTGAATGTATTAATCGCGAGCAGAGATAACAGCTTAATCGCTTGCGACAGGTGTAGTGAATGCCGCCGCGAGGGAGGGCATGTGGCCTCCCGTCCGTGGCGCCGTCCTTTCACATTCATTTGCCACCGAAGCACCCGCATCCCGGATTAGTTTGGATTAAATTAGACATTAAACTCGTTAGAATTAATGTTGGAGGATGATTAAAATTCTTAACTTTAATAGATCAACTCAATTGTGAACATATAGATTATTATAAACTTTGTAGTGTTGCTTTCTTCCTTTTACCAAAGTGGGTGAAAGGAACATATCAATGTGGGTTAAAGGAACATATTACAATACTCTTGAAGGTAAATGTATTAAGGACTACATTGATGTGACAGATTTGGTGGATGAATACGTGAAGCCTTAGTTAATGTTCATCCTAGTGAAGTAGAGTTATATAATGTTGGCTCGGGAAAGGGTATGTAAGCTATCACTATAGTTTTTTCATATTGTTTTTATTATGTTGAGTCTAATTTATTTTAGACCTTTTTCTTACCACTGCCTTTTTGAAGTGGACAAGAGGTTGAGGAGTGTTTGAAAAGTAATAACAAAATTTAATATTAGATTATGATTGAAAAGTTACAACATGAGTTAATATTAGATTACTTAGTGATCCTTCCAAAATTAACCAAGAGTTAAATTTGACCGCAAAATATACAAATCTTAGGGAAAGCCTTACTATGGCTTAGAACTGGCACAAAGAAAATTTTAATGGGTATTATAATGATTTGATATTTTTTATTTGGTAAATAGTGTGGTATTTATAAGTTAATATTATATAGTGTGGTTATGACGTTTGGTGAACATGTTGCAACACCGACGGTTACCCTCCAACCAGTGCAATACTGACGGTTGTCCTCAAACCATCGCAATACCAACGTTTGGTGAACACGACGCAACACCGATGGTTACCCTCCACCCGTCGTAATACCGATGGTTGTCCTCAAATAATCTCTAAACGTCGCATTAACGACATTTGCTCCAAACCGTCGCAATACCGACTCATATTTTAGAAACGTCGCATTCCCTATGTTGTGTCCCAAAGCGTTGGTATTCCAACGGCATTCATAAACGTCACAAAAGCAACGATGTCCCTAAACTTCGGGATAGCGACGGTTTTTGGCGGGATTTGAAAAATTGATAAAAATTGGGGAAATTTCTGACAATACGTCAAAAGTGTCGAAACTAAAGTGTTGGAATTTTGACCAAATGTACTAGTATATATATATATATATATATATATATATATATATATATATATATATATATATATATATATATATATTGGGTGGTGGAAAATGTAGATATCAGTGAGAGGCAATTCGTCACCCAACAAGGCATCACCATTGGTTCTTTCAAGCCAAAAACATTCAAGGTATGTACCATTTGCCTAAGCCAAAGGTAGTTTACAATTTTCAGTTTTTGGATAATTTCATAAAAAAGGAATGTGAGGGTAAGCGGAAGGCATTACCCAAAATGATAAAAGAATGGAGAAGTGACCCCAACAAGTTTAAGGAAGAATCCTCTAGCAAGTACGTTATTGCTACCATACCCCCTCATTATTTTTATATTGCTTCCATGTTATAACAATTGTTTTCCTTGCAAAATGTCTCCCAATTCCTTGTTTACTAGGCCCCTCTTATCGAAGGTGTCTCCAATGGTTGTATCTATGACCGGGCCCTAATTTTATCTGATAATATGGCCACACACATTTTATATTTTCATTTGAAAAACACTTCCACTCATAATCTTCTATTTTACATGTCCGCTTATGTAATGGATTCCATTTGTTTTTCACTAGAATTTCCATGCATGGGGTGGAAATGGACACTTTCCAACCCTCTTCCCATTCATATTTTCCACAATATTATCTGGGAAGAAAAATATTTTGCCTCTACCGCATTTTTCATCTCATAATGATTCATTTTCATCAAGCCATTTTTAATTTCCTTTTTCCAAGAATGTCTCTTGAAGCCATAAATTTCTTGACAAGAATTGGAGATTATTTTGTTGAAGATATTTTCACATATTAGGGTTTGGGGAAGTCATGGTTGCCCTCGTGTTTTACCCCTCTATGTCCTAGACAAAATTTTATCCAGGGAAATTTCCTATCAAACAATCTGGACTATAATTACCATTGAACTAAAGAGAGCCTCCAAAATACTTTGGCCTAAAATTCCTTTATAGGTTGATTTTTTCATTTTGAAAGTTACACTAAGAAATAAATTCCATCACTATACGAATTAAAGCTTGGTACCATTCCTGCTAGGCCTTATTATCCTTCCCAAGTAGCCAAGAATATCTTAAGCATATATCAAAAGATATCCATGATCATAATCGATATGATGATTTTTTTTTTGGGCTTCTTCTTATTATTTAGTTTTCTTCAAAGAAAAAAAACTCTCTCTGAAGAATTTTAAGAATTTATGGTTTTCAGAGATACTCGGAGGTCCACTATGTCATTACATTTACTCTAGTTACCTGAAGGTGATGTTTTTATAGAGAAAGAAACCAACTCTTCTGCACAGGTCACTCTTTAGGATACCACTCTAGTCCATATTTATTTTGCATATTCTCGAGACAAGGCCTCTTCAATCAACCTGTTGGCCAATGATATTGAAAAATATTAGAAAACATATTGAGAGATTACCTCAATGCCAGTTCATGAAAATAAGGAAAAGGAAACACCTGAAACTAATACTTCCGATGATGGTTTTCAACAAATGATGACTATTACTCCCAAGTATTCTAAATCTATTCTTGTTGAATTTAATATTATTTCAAGAACTCCTATCGATACTCGGACCAATGTAGAAGTAATTCTATCTCATCCAACAAAAAATATCCAATTGAATATTGAGGAAATTCCTCCAATTAAGATATTCTATAGCCCTTAAGAAAAAAATTATTCTGAAGAAAAGTAGAAAGAAAAGGAAGGTTCTTGAGTCACAGGATTCTACAATTATTGGTCCTACATTACTAACTTCTACATCAAAAATGGTCTGGAAATACACATTAACTGCTCCCCACAGGGAATTTGAAGAATTAGTCCAATATCCAGGGACTTATGCTTCTACCAGTATTGATAAGGAGACTCATGTTATGAATTTTACCAAAAGAAAATATGAAATGATTCAAAAACTCAAGAAAGAAATAACACAACTTCAAGGACAATTTCAAGCACTTGTCACTTTAGTTAAAAGCCAGTATGATTTTGAGATTGAACAGAAAGATATAAGGATAAAGAAATTGCAGCAAAAGATAAATGAGTAGAAGTTGCCGTTTTTTATCTTGTTAAGTTTAAATATGAAGAAAATTAGTTGAGCCTTCATTTGAAGCATAAAAACCAACTTCTTTGCAGTAAGTTAAATCTATTACAAGCTCAAAGTAAGATCACTGATGCATTATCTAACGAAATTGTTGATGTTGGAAGTGAATATGGTTATGGAAAACATTACCTCAATGATTTTTTAGAATGGAAGACATATTTAAAGATATTTCATCCAAATTAAATGTCGAATATTACTAAACTGCAAAAATCGACATCTCTTTGCATGTGGTACGTTTGGCCAGGAGATTGGTTAATGAGGTTCATGAACTTTCTAGTTAAATTATTCAATCAATCACTGAGTGTATTATGGAAGGGAATTTAGCATATAGAGATGAGGAGGATATCTTCCCAGAAGTAGATTCACTACAATAACAATTGTTAACTAAAAAATCTTAATACAATAAAAGGATTAAGTAGCTATCAAAGGTTTATTTCTATTTGAACTGGAAAATTCTGATTAAACATCATGGTTATTTGTAATATATTAAAGTTATTATTAAGCAATCAACTTAGTTGTTTCCACCTTTACAAGCTCAAGTGCTTAGTTGTCAAATGGTTATTAAACCTCATTCTCCTCCTGAGTTGGCATCACTTCTAGAGTTTATCATCAATGGAAGACACCTACTAGTTCCACATATGCAACATCCCAATAAAATTGATCATTTTAATTTTATTTGTAACTAATAGCTATTTTTCTCAAATTTGTTTCTCTTTAGTTGAGAAAAAACGTGAAGAGTTAGTAATTCTCCTTATTGTAAAAACTATTTAAGAACCTCTTGATCTTAATCTAAGGGGTTCTGAATTTTCGAAAATAAATTCTCTGTTTCACTTTTGCACAAAGCTTTTTATTAATATAAGTTGAACCATTTGAGATTCCATGATTTATGAAGAGTAAAGTAGAAGTGGTACTTTTATCCTTTGTTTTATTTTAATTAATATTTAGAATCATATCTTGTGATTTTATTACTTGTACTTACGAGTGATTAAGCGAAATGTTTCACTCTTGATGTAATTCTTTTTCTAATTTAAGAGTATAAGTTCTATGGAATTGTATGTGAATGAGATTAAAAATAATTAAATTAACTATCTTTAAACTATTTTAATCGATGATATAATTTGGAGATCTACATTTTCATGTTATTCGTTATTATTTTATTCACTGCTATCAACCCCCTAGTTATCAATATAGTAGTTAATTTGTATCATATTTCAATTTAGATTTAGATTTTATTTTCTATTAAATATCACCAATTCCTTTCCATCCCTTTCCTTTTCATATAATTTTCCAAATCTCCATCCATTGGAGCAATCCTACTGCAAGTAACTGAGCCCAATTCATAACAAATCAAAACCACCAAACCAAAACGAGAAGTTTCTGAGTTGGGACTATAATCGGGTGGTCTCCTCAATGTTGATGAGGTCATTTTTTTCCATAAACAATGTATAAAATCCACATAGATTCAACTGACCTTGTACTATTCTAAGAAAAAATACTTGAATCTATTCTACAAATTGTGGAAACCAATTTGAATCACACAATCACATGAACAAGAAAGAGAAAGAATTTCAATCGCACAACATAAAGATGTATCTGGGGAAATCCTCAACTAAAAAACCCCACTATTTGTATATTGCATTAAGTCAAGAATATGAAACAATACAATGCTTCTCTTAGGCTTGAGAGCTATCTCAACTATCTTTGACTGTCTCACTCTGATCTAAGCAAGATTGGTACAATACTTAACCAATTCCTTGCCACTATCTGACCAGCCTTGCTCACGCATTCTTGAGGGAATTGAGCCCCTATTAATTAGGAAATTCCCACTAATTGATTGTGAAATTCATCCATGGCATCCTCATGACCTCATGCATGACCTATACAATTTTCTAATTATACAACTGATAGTTTAGTTCCCTTTAACTCAAATCACAACTCGACCTTCCTTAGAATTGACATGCAACAACTATTTATAATGGGTTTTTAGTTATCTAATTGATCATTGCATGTGAATTAAATTAGATTTAATTCACTAAACCTATCACTATTTCTGACATCAGTTATAACTAGTTAAATTGTTTTTAACTCAAATAATTAAGTTCAACTATTACAACTCAAAATAAACTACAACTGGACCCTCTAAAACTTGGAGTGAAATCTACATGCCTCCAGTTTGACCCTCAACTTGAATTGACTGAGCTAAATAATACTTCCCAACTCATTTAACTCGTGCAAGATGTCATGTGATGTGGAATTGTAATTTCCTTATAATTTAATTAAGGGAAAATTAATTTAGAAGCCTATTCTTGCTTCCAATTTCAACACTCCCTCTCAACAAGAAAGGGATTGTCTGCTACCCCGATCCTGCGTCTGTGGAACTTGAATTTTCCTATTGACATTGCCTTCGTTAAGATGTTTGCATCCCTCTCATCCATGGGAATGTACTCTAATGACATAATCCTCCTCTGTACATAATATTTGAGATGGTTATACTAGATATCAATATGCTTGGACCTGTCATGAAAAATTGGATTAACCGAGAGTTTGATGAAACTCTCGTTATCATAATAAATCACCGTTGGATCCATATTTCAACCAAAAAAGCCAACAAGTATCTTCCTCATCTAGGTAGCCTCACATGTTTCCTGACTATCTTCCATGTACTCTGCCTTTGTTGAACTAAGTGCAACTGATCTATGTTTCCTATTGTACCAGGAAACTATTGTTGATCCAATGCTGAAGATGCCCCTTGATGTGATCTTATAGTTAGATGGACTCCTTGCCTAATCTGTATCTGTGAATCCTTGAAGCTTCACTCCCTCTATTTTCTTGTACCATAGCCCAAACTTTGTAGTGCCCCTGAGGTATCTCAACACATGCTTTCATGCCTTCCAAAATATCTTGGTAGGCTTAAACATAACTTGAATAAGTTAGTTAACCACATAGCATATGTTTGATCATGTGTTCACCAAATACGTGAGTGAGCCCACAATATTCCTGTAGATGGTAGACTATACAACTTCACCTAAAGTAGCATCTTCCTTCCTCCAGTTTCCTACTAGAGGGGTCTCCATGGGTCTTTTGCCCTACATGTGGATCTTCCTCAGAATTTCGTTGGCATAACTTCCCTGAGATACAAATATCTCCCCATCTCTTTGCCAAATTTCCAATCCCAAGAAATAGTGCAAGAGCCCCATGTCCTTCATCTCAAATTCTCTTGCAAGATCCTCTTTGCAAGACTTGATGAGTTGCTCATCACTTGTCAGTATAAAATCATCGACTTAAAGTATAATGATACAAATTTTACCTTCTACCACAATATGGTAAAGGCTTGCATCTACTTCACTCTTGGTGAAACCCAACCTAGTGAAGTAGTTGTCGATCCTGGTGTACCAAGCATGAGGTTCTTATTTCAGCCCATACAATTCTTTCTTGAGTCTGCACACATGTGACTCTCTCTCGAAGGTCTCAAAAGCTTTAGGCTGGTCAATGTAAACATCTTCCTCAATCACTCCATCAAGGAAGGGCGTATTTACATCTATTTGATGTATCTACCATCCCATCTTCACTGAAAGTGTAAGGATGGATCTTATTAATGAGTACCTTGCGACTGGTGCAAAGGTCTCATTGTAATAAATCCCCTTCACCTGAGAGAAACCTTTGGCCATAGATCTGGCCTTGTGTTTATCCAAACTCCCATCTGTTGTCTGCTTCACCATGTAGATCCACCTGGATCCTACAACTAGTTTCCCCTCTAGTTTTGGGACAACTTCCCATGCATTTTTTCTGATAATGGAGTCATACTCCTCAACCATGGCATCAACCCAAACTGGTTGTTGCACTACTCCCTCGAAAGAGGATTGATCTATCTATACACTCTTTCTCATAAGATCCATGTAGCTAGTGTACCGTTATGGGGACCTTCTCTACCTTCAATGTGATGTCGGTGCTCCCACATTCTCTCTAGCATCAAGCACCAACCTGTCAGCCTCTATGGTGCACTTCCTTATGTCTTGGGATGTCTCTGCATGAGTGGGTGCTTCCACTCTTTGTTCCTCTATTTGTGGTTGCTCCATATCTTAAGGTTCTTCTTTTGGAGCCAAGAGATCCTCAACTTAATGCAACTGAATATCCCTCTCAAGGGAAATTTTCATGGCCTTCTCTTCATCGAATTTCACGTCTCTTCTAACCATTGTCATCCTATGTGCTGGTAAGTATACCTGATAGTTGTGAGTTGTATCAGTGTACCCCAAAAATATTCCCAAATTATCTATTGGCTCTAACTTCTTCTTGGCATCTTTGGTTACATGAAAATAAACCGATGAACCAAAAAAATTAAGATTCACCACATCTGGTTTCTTACCTGAAAAAAGCTTCTTCTGGTGTACTCATCCCAGGTATCCGATGAGGACTTATGTTCTACACAAATATTGTTGTGTTTCATGCTTCTGCCCACATATGCAATGATAGGCCCTAATCATTCAACATTGCTCATGTTTCTCCCACAATAGTTATGTTCTTCCTTTCTGCAACCCCATTATGTTGTGGGTTATGAGGTTCTATCAATTCTCGTTGAATTCCTTCTGAAGCATAGAATTTCTTGAATTTTTTTGAGACATATTCCCCACCATTATCGCTTCTAAGAGCCTTCACCTTCTTCCCTGTATCTTGCTCGAAAAGTTCTTTCAACTCACAAAAATATGAGAATTTCTGATCTTTCATTTGCATGAAGAAAATCCAACACTTGAAAATAATCTACAAAAATTACATAATACCTGTGTTTTTTTGTGGAGGTTGTCGAGAGTGGTCCACACACATCTCAATGAAATATGTTGTGTAACCAGCTCCAAAAATAGAAGAAAAGAGATATCAACGCCTTAAAAATGAGCCACTTCGAGGGGGCAACCTCCAATACATTACATAAATGAACAATTCTTGGATGATACAATTTACAAAACCTCATTTCTATATATAGGAGTCCATAGGGCCATAATGTAATCCTAGTGGGCCACAATGTAATCCTAGCCGACCTAACAATAATAATTTAAGGGCACAATAATAACAAAATGGGGGTTACAAGGGTACAATAATAACAATAAGGGGTTTACACTAACGATAATAAGGGGCTATACTAGTGATATAGGGACCTAACATGCCCCTCTCCTTCAAAAAAGTGTTGTCCTCAACACTTGAGTAGCTCCGGGTGCTTCTGTATAAAATTCTCATCCTCCCATGTAGAATCTTCAGTGAGTAAGTTCTTCCACTTGATGAGATACTCTGAAATTGATCGATTCCGTAGCTGTCGAGTTCTTGTTTCTGTGACCGCTTCAGGTTCCAATATGATTTTTCCTTCCTCATCAAGTTCTGGCAATATTGTTTGAGCTGGAAGATTTTCACCTATAACCTTCTTTAAGCATGAAACATGGAAAACTGGATGTACTCGCGAAGAAGTAGGAAGCTCCAATTTGTATGCCATAGTACCAATCTTTTGCAACACCTTGTAAGGACCATGGTACTTTGGTGATAATTTATTATCCTTCTTAGCTTGCTTGAGGGACATTTGTTTGTATGGTTGTAGCCGTAAAAATACCCAATCTCCTACATCAAAACTTCTCTCGCTACGATGTTGATCTGCCTGTTGTTTCATTCGATTTTGTGCCAAATTCAGGTTATCCTTTAAGAGTTGGAGAACTTCTTGCGGATGCTCGATGTGATCTTCCACTGCTTGAACCTTCGAATTTTCCCTTAAAGATGATGTGATGGATGGTGGATGATATCCATAAAGTGCCATAAATGGGGTCATTTTTGCTGCGGTATGGAAGGAAGTGTTATACCACCATTCAGCAAGAGGTAACCACTTGACCCATTGTGTTTGTTTATCAGATACAAAACAACGAAGATATCCTTCCAAACATTTATTTACTATCTCAGTTTGACCATCAAATTGGGGATGATAAGATGAGCTATGAGCTAATTGAGTACCCAAACAAGAAAATAACTCCGTCCAAAAATTTCCAGTAAAAATGGGATCTCTGTCACTCACAATAACCCTTGGGCTTCCATGTAGCTTTTTAATTCTATCCATAAATGTAGTAGCAACTGTACTTGCTTTAAATGGATGAGATAATGCACAAAAGTGTGCATACTTGGTAAGTCTATCAACTACCACCATGAAGACACTCTTTCCTTCAGACTTAGGTAAACCTGTGATAAAATCCATTGAAATCTCCTCCCAACGTTGACTTGGACTGGATAAAGGTTGTAGAAGTCCTGGGGTCTTAATTGTTTCCACTTTATTCTGCTGGCAAACCAAACATTCTGCCACAAACTTTTGAATATCAGATTTAAGGCCATCCCAAAAAAATTCTTTCTTCACCCCGTGGTAAGTTTTTAAAAATCCTGAGTGTCCTCCTAAAGGAGAAGTGTGCAATTCCAGAAGAATATTTTGTTTTAGTTGGGAATTATTACAAAGATATAAGCGATCTTTGTACCATAAGGAGTCATTTTTCCAACTAAATGTATCAGATGTACTAGGATCTTGCTGCAACTTTTGAATTAGTGTCCATACATCTTTGTCCTTCTTCCATTCATCTCTTGCTTCGGTTATCCAATCTGGTTGGATAATAGAAATGGCACAAAGCAATGCTTCCACCTCTTCATTCTTTCTTGAGAGTGCATCCGCAACAACATTAAGCTTTCCTTTTTTGTAGATTATTTCAAAGTCATAACCCAACATCTTTGTGACCCATTTTTGCTGCTCTTGTGACGATAGTCTTTGTTCCAAAAAGTGTTTAAGACTATCATGATCAGTTTTTACCTTGAAGTGTCTTCCCATTAGGTAAGTTCGCCATTTCTTTAGTGCATGCAGTATTGCTAACATTTCCTTCTCATAAATAGGTTTCTGTAAATACTTTCCTTTGATTGGACGACTTTCAAAAGCAATGGTTCTTCCTTCCTGCATTAAAACTGCACCAATTCCATTTCCTGAGGCATCACATTCCACAATAAAGGTTTTTGTGAAGTCTGGTGTAGCTAAGACCGGTGCTAGGCACATTGCCTCTTTAAGACGTTCAAGGCCTTAGTTGCTTCAGGAGTCCATGAAAATGCATCTTTCTTCAATAATGTTGTTAGAGGTGCTGCTATTCTCCCATAATTCTTAACAAACTTGCGATAATACCCTGTTAACCCGAGAAATCCTCGCAACTGTTTTATGGTTGTGGGGACTTTCCATTCCTTAATAGCTTTAATTTTGTTAGGGTCTATTTTAACACCCTCGTGAGATACAATATGACCCAGATATTCCACCTCTTGTACTCCAAAGAAACATTTGGATGTTTTTGCATATAATTGTTTCTCCTGCAATAGTTTGAGCACCCTGTCAACGTGTTCAACATGATCCTTCCAAGACCTGCTATAGATTAGTATATCATCAAAAATTACTAGCACAAATTTTCTAAGGAAGGGTTTGAAAATGGAATTCATCAACCCTTGAAATGTAGAAGGTGCATTGGTAAGGCCAAAAGGCATGACCAAAAATTCATAATGACCTTCATGAGTTAGAAATGTTGTTTTTGGAATATCTTCGGTCTTCATTCTAATTTGATGATATCCTGAACGAAGATCCAACTTGGTAAAATAAATTGCTCCATGTAATTCATCCAATAATTCATCAATCACAGGAATGGGAAATTTGTCTTTAATGGTGAGCTTATTGAGCTCCCTATAATCTGGACACATTAGCCATGATCCATCCTTCTTGTGTACCAATACTACAGGAGCAGAGAAAGAACTTTGACTAGGTTGAATTATACCCGCCTCTAACATTTCTGCAATCATACGTTTAATTTCGCTCTTTTGGAAGTAAGGATATCTATAAGGCCTGATGTTTGGAGGAACACTTCCTGGAATCAAATGAATAGCATGATCATGATCATGAATAGGTGGGAGTCCTTTGGGAGTTTCAAACACCTTGTAATGATTGTCCAAGACTTGTTGGAGATCTGCAGAAATAGATGATTTTGATGTCGGAACTTCTAGTGAGCATAATTGTGCAATTACGCCTCGTTGTTCTTTCTTTAGAAGCTTTGTCATGACATTAGAGCTTATTATCCTTCCTGGCTTCCCTTCAATATCCCGTAATTCGACTTCCTTTCCTTCTGAAAAAAATTTCAAGAAAAGTTCTTGAAAATTAAAAGCTACCATCCCCAAAGATTGTAACCATTGTACTCCTAGTACAACATCAGCACCTCCCATAGGAATGGAAAGCATTGGACTAGTCAATACATATTCCCCCATAGTTAGCTTAATATTATGGCATTTTCCAAAGCAATTTATAGTTCCTCCATTTGCAACCATCACTTGACATTCTGGTGCTGGGTATAGGAAACAATTTAATTCCTTGGCTACCTTACAATGAATAAAATTATGGGTGCTACATGAATCAATCAACACTATTACCTTTTTCTTCTTGATTTGTCCTTGTATCTTGAGAGTTTGAGGAGTGGTAATTCCTGCCAGTGCATTACACGATATGGTCGGATTCATTTCTTCCTCTTCTAGGGTTGGTTCCTGGTGTATATCCTCTTCTTGTTCATTTTCTTCTTCCTCTTCACAATCTATGTAAATAATTTCTTCTCAGCACACTTATGACCTTTAGTGTATTTGCTATCACAACTGTAGCAAAGCCCTTTTTCTCTTTTTTCTTCCAATTGTTGTGGTGTCAACCTTGTAGGTTGTGGAAATCTAGGCGTAGCAACACTTCCTTCTTTATAGAATTGAGTGGTAGGCTTCCTTGTCGCCATTATTTTAAATTCAACTTTTCTTGCCAACCTGAATGCCTTCTCCAATGAATCTGGTTCCCAAACACAAACTTCATGTTGGATGTTATCCTTTAAAGTGCCTATGAATAGATCGATCCTGTGTTCCTCTGGAATATCGGTTACCCTTATATTCAATTTTTGGAAGTCCTCAATGTGCTGCCCCACTAAACCCTTTTGTTTGAGATTTATCAATTGGCTAAAGAAGGTGTTGCTCTTTATATCCTCATAATGTGCTATCATTTCCTCCGTAAAAATTGACCAAGTGACAATTTTTTTACGGGAGCAAAGCCATCGATACCATACAAATGTATTTTTTTTCTAAATGTAAAGTTGCAATGCGTACCTTTTGTGTGTTTTTCACATTATGGAGATCAAAATATTGCTCCATCTGTAGTATCCATGTTACAGGATCCTTTCCATCAAACTTCCTCATATCCATTTTTGGAATATGGTGGTTCTTCCCACCAACATTAGTGGTTATGAAATCACGATTAACATTTATTTTGTTCTCATCATGAGTTTCCTCTACTATCTTTTCACCATTAGGAAACATTTCTTGTATCAAATTTCCCAAACCTTCGATGTCTACTTTGAGATCTTTCTTCATGTTTTCCATGTTGTCTTTCATTTTTTCATCGATATTAGCTTCCATGTCATCCATCTTAGCTTCCATGCCCACTTCCATGCCATCCATCTTAGATTCCAAACCATTCATCTTAGCTTCCATGCCTTTCTTCAAAACTTCCATTTCATTTTGTGTTGTTCCTTGCGAGAGCGAAATTTTTTGCAATTGCTCTTGTAATTTTGATATGTCATGTCGCCATTCTTCGTCTTCATGAGTCATAGTAGAACCTTCTAAAGGCCTAATGGGTGTTGAATTATTTCTTGGGGCCATTATTTAGAACCCAATACTGATATATATTCTACAATATGCCCTTGGAACCAATTCAAATTGATTCTTCAAACAAGAATTATGAAATTTGGAAAAAAATACACACCTTTTTCTTTCTTTTGAGGAGATCGATATTAAAATTGAATTATCTCTATGATTTCGGCTCTTCAATATCTAAATTTTGGTACCAAAATGGCCCTCTGAATTATCTTTCGAATGCCACAGGTCTGACCTGATTTGGATTCTCCAAGACAAAGTTGTGTCCAATCTCCCACAATGATCTACTTATGTACTGATTCAGTAGAGCGAAATTGTACGACTTGCCACGTACAACTTTTTTGTCCTTCGCCTCTAAAATTGATAGCCAATAAACGGTAAAAGTCTCGTGTACTTGCGATTGATTTTTACGGTGACTCCAATCCAATGCCGAGAGAGAGAGTTATTGAACTTTTCCTCACGATCACCTCTTCTTTGAGATGAAATTCAGAGCTCGAAAAGCACTACCTTCCACAGATCATATCTCCAAAAATATTGCGAACCAAGATCTGAAATTTTTTGACAAATTTCCTCAGGATTTCAGCTTCGCACCATATGAATTTCAGATTCTGAACCTTCGTAGAAAATTTTTATAGCGCAAATGCCACGATGACCCGTTTAGGAGCCTGAAAAAAGACCTAACTTCCACAGATCATATCTCCGAAAATATTGCGAACCAAGCTCTGAAATATTTAGACAAACTTCCTCAAGATTTCAGCTTCGCACCCTAAAAATTTCAGCTTCTGAAGCTTCGTAGAAAAAAGTTATAGCGAAAATGCCACGATGACCTGTTTGGAGCAGCGAAACCCTAGAATCCAAAGCTCTGATACCAAATGTTGTGTAACCAGCTCCAAAAAGAGAAGAAAAGAGATATAAACGCCTTACAAATGAGCCACTTCGAGGGGGAAACCTCCAATACATTACATAAATGAACAATTCTTGGATGATACAATTCACAAAACCTCCTTTCTATATATAGGAGTTCATGGGGCCATAATGTAATCCTAGTGGGCCACAATGTAATCCTAGCCGACCTAACAATAATAATTTAAGGGCACAATAATAAAAAAATGGGGGTTACAAGGGTTCAATAATAACAATAAGGGGGTTACACTAACAATAATAAGTGACTATACTAGTGATATAGGGACCTAACAAAATATCTCAAGGATTTCCTTTGCTCGGCTTTCCTTATCGTGAAAGGTGGATTTTTTCTACTTCCCCAATGTACACCCTTTGCATGTATCTCGCTACCTAAGTGAACCCTTGGGAAGTCCTATAGAAATCAGCTGCATTATCTTCAAAGCGCCATGGTGTAGATGGCCCAATATTTTGTGCCATAATTCATGGATTTATCAACTTTTCACCTTCTCTTCTTTCATGATCAAGGCAACATAGTCTTCTACAGAAAATTTGTATAGGTTCTTTACTCGAACCCCAATCTTATTCACCTATCCCATGGCTTTGTGACGAAGGAACGCCTTTCCTTTTCTAAATATAACATCATATCCAACATAGAAATATAAACTAAATTCTTCTTTAAACCATCAACATCTGAAAGGTAAATATACCTATGTCGGTTGTGTTATACCTCCCATCATCTCCCCTCTTGATGTGCATCTAGAGATCCTTCTCCTCCAAGCTACTGAAGAATTCTTTGTTGTTGTTCATATGGAATGAATCTCCACTATCTAAGTACCACATTAAACCCATCACTGATGACACCATTCATTCGATGAGGGTAAAATACAACTTGAACTCTGAAGCAAGTGCTTCATATTCCACTCCTCTTGAGGGTTTCTTTCCATATTCTTGTGCGGAAACTTTGTAGCATAGTGTACGAGATCATGACAGTAAGACAATTTTATCTTTGACTAGTCTCGCTTCTTTCCTTCCTGACCAGAAACTGATTTGGAATGGGATGCCTTCCCTTTCTCTCTCTTCTCCTTTCTAGGCAAGGCACAATTCTCTTAGTCATCAATATTTAATGAGGATCCATCTTTGGTGTTCCACCGAATCTCTTCTTGTACCAAGTCGGACCACAATCGCTCCCACTCTGGTAACTTCTCCCTTCCATTCACCGAATCCTGGTAGCTGTGGAAACTCTTGGGAAGGCCTAAAAGTGTTAGGCTCACCAAATCATCCTGGGAAATTGTCACACCAACACTTTCAAGCTCATCTCAGCATTGAGTGAACTTCATCAAGTATTATGGTATCGTGTCTCCCTTCTCCATCTTGATATTTCTAAGATTGTCCTTTAGCGCCAACTTCCTATGGTCGCATTATTATGAAATAGTTTTGTTAAGGCTTTCCACATATCATATGGATTTTCCTTTCCATGGAGATTTGAGACAATATGATCTCGATCTCCTTCTAGCAGAATCCTTCTCGCCTTTTCTACATCCTTCTTCCATGCATCAAGATTTTGAGCATCTGCTGTTGTGAGCCTGGGAATATCATTGTATATGAATTCATTCAATTTTTTGTCCCCCATAATTGTGTCCATCCTATCCTTCCAATCTATGTAATTCGAACTACCCTCAAGGACATATTAGAGTTTCAATCCAGAGAAATCAATCTTGATCTGTTGTTGGTCCTGAAGAATAAATCTGCAAATTTGATTCACCTATTCAAAAAAAACTTGTATTTTTCTCTTCTATAGTGATTCTTTCTCTGATACCATGTAGAAATTTCACATAGATTCAACTGATCTCGTAATATTCTAAGAAAAAATACTTTAATATATTCTAAAAATTGCTAAACTAATTTCGATATCACATGAACAAGAAAGAGAACGAATTTCTATCGCACAACACAAAGATGTATATGGGGAAAGCCTCAGCTAAAAAAACCATACTATCTATACATTGCATTAAGTCAATAATATGAAACAATACAATGCTTCATTGAGGTTTGAGAGCTCTTTTCACTATCTCTAATTGTCTCACTCTAATCTAAGCAAGATAGGTCCAATACTTTACCAATTCCTTGCCCCTGTCTAACCAACCTTGTTCATGCATTCCTAAGGGAATTGAGCCCCAATTAATAATGAAATTCCCACTAATTGATTTCATAATTAATCTAAGGCATCCTGATGTCCTCATGCATGACCTGTACAATTCTCTAATTATACAACTAATAGTTTACTTCCCTTTAACTCCAATATAAACTGGGCCTTCTTTAAAACTGACATGAAACAACTATTTATAGTGAATTATCAGTTATCTGATTGTTCACTGCATGTTAATTAAATCATGTTTAATTCATTGGACCTCTAACTACTTCCTCCATCAGTTAGAACTAGTTAAACTGCTTTAAACTCAAATAATTAAGTTAAACTATTACAACTCAAAATAAACTACAACTAGACCCCCTAAAACTTATAGTGAACTCTACATGCCTATAGTTTGACCCCCAACTCGAATTGAATGAGATAACTAAGTCTTCGAACCTTAGTTAAGTCGTACAAGCTGTCATGTGATGTGGAATTAAAATTTCCTTCTAATTTAGTTAAGGGAAAATTAAATTATAAGCCTCTTCTTGTTGCCAATTTCAACAAAAAAGACGATTGTGAGATACTACATGTAACCTGAAGGTGGCTCATATTTATAGAATTGTAGATGATCTTGCACAATCTCCATCTTCCATGTCATATTTTCATGTTCTTCAAACTTGTTGAACACAATGGAAATCTTTACTTTTTGCAATAGGCACCATTGATTTTTTAGAGTCATGATTAATGACCTTAGACTTCGAAAACTCAGAACCATGGCTACCATCACTAGCCACATTTAAAATCCCTGTGACTATCTGTAACACCACCATCCATCGATGCATCATTCATGAGGAGACGTCCACTTACATTATGTCAAAGTTCGTATGGTAGAAACTAGGTTCACTTGAATTCACTAGCACCTCCAGCACATCAAGGCACATGAAGAATGCCCACCATCACCTATTGGACTCTTTCAGAATGCTTATTAGAATTTTCGAGAACATAGTTCTCATTTATATTGAAGTACTTGAAGCCCCTCTCGACTATAACATCATGTTTAGATATAGTTATATGTATGCCATTAAGGTAGTGGTATCCTTAGTTTTCCACACCATGATCTTCCCACGTCATGAGAGAATCATCACCATCGATGAATTGAAACACTATGAAATAAGGACCTCCTCCTCACCTGACTGCATGTTACCATTTGTAGGATCCCAAAAATAATTGGTCCTTTCCTTGAATGAGATTAGCATAGGAGTTTCTTAACACTCTTCTATCCTTGTCACATATCCATGGGACCCTCATGTGGTAGAATATACTTCCACTACTCCTACGTGTATTTTCCACATCATCTGGCATACAATCTTAGGAAACTCAACCCCCTTTTCTATAAGCCCCATATTTTCATTTCACATTAAGTGATGGCCACAATTACCCTTCCTAACATGGTTTTGGCCTTATCAATATGGTACTTGGCACCCCCTGCCATGTAAGCTATACTAGTGACAAGTCATGTTATGCCCATTATGATTACAATTTTTTCCTAACCCAAGATACATTAGAAGGTACATCAAGAAAGTACATGAGGAAATCCAAGAATAAATACCCCTTTAGCACATATTCTCCTAAGGTACCTCCCCCGTGTGCATTATGTGATGTGAATAGACACCCTACCAATCAATTCCCCTCATTAGAATAATTGAAATTCCTTCATCATGCCCCCCAAGTATTGGTTCCATCCTCACTGTCCTAGGATGAGAGAGCTTCCACACCACATAACAAGGGACTGTGCACCAACCATACTTGTGCCATCTACACATAGTATGGACATTACACATATCATTGTACAAAAATCCCTCAATATCGATACAATTTGAATGCATTTCATCATGCTAACACATTGCACTACCATGGTTTCACCACCTAATCACCCCACCCCAAATGTATATAATGCACCTCAAACCATTTACGACATTACCTATGATGATAATCAACGTACATCATACCCATGTATACTATACACTCACACCTCTCACTCTATGTCCCCACCTACAGGAATGAATAAGAAGAAGTTGAAGCATAACACTTTGACTCGTAAGTTGACTCCCGCATGTTCCCTATGCGATGAGTTGGGACATTTTGTCAGCCAGTTCCTAGCCCTAAGTGATATTTATCATATTCTTCATGCTTCCATTCCCCCATACCATCTATAAACAAGGCTAACTCATTGTGTAAAATTCACTCATGTACTATTTACGGACATCATTAACATTGTACACGTAATTTCCCCCAACTCCCTAGATATAGGGGGTCATGGGATACCTTAAAACATACTAACGTAGTGCCATCTCTACTTCTTCCCTCATCCTTTATGGCTACGATTGATATGTTACGTCATAACAATTCTCACGTTACCCATTTACGCATGGTTCCTTAGAGACCAACATCGTCTCTTCACAACCATCCTATACACATGTGGGAGATACCCCCACCCCCTAGTACTGATGACATGTGGCATCCTGTTCACTTCATTTATCCTTCCATAGGAATAATGATGAAATTTATCTACACATTGTTCGATGGTGTCATGTTTGCTTCATCAATTTCAAAGGTAGAACTATCTAGGGCTGCATGGACCCAACCTTTCCATGTTGCTTTGTTCACATCTCTTATTCCTATGACAACAAGTACGGTATTATATATATTATTTTCCACTAACACTTCTGTGCTCCAACCAATGCCTCATGATCTATCAACACTGTCATCCCCCTTTTCGAGCATTTTTCATTCCAATGAATATATTCTGGAGGTCATCATGGAACTAAATTTTCCATGGGATGCCATGCATCGTCACTCTTTATTCCTCCCATAAAAACATGTATACCTACCACCACATCCACAGACACCATTTTCATAGTAGAAACCAATGATTTATTCTTCTGAGGCATGTAGACTAGTTCAAAAACCCCATAACGCAGCCAAATGCATTCAAAGAGGGAAATATGTCAAACATATCATCTACCATCAAGGTGGATATCTTAACCAATCCTAGCATAATTGAAGAAATATCATTGGGGGAAACTTTCTCTGTAGATGAGATTGCCTCTTATAAATCCCTATCCTAAGAATACATGGATATTTTTACTTGGTCATATTCTGAAATGCATAGTATAAGCCCTATTATTATTTAACACCATATTGAAACATGGCCTGATGCTTCCATTTTGAGGAAAAATAAATGACTGGTGCATCCCTCTAAAATAAATAAATAAATAAAGGTGAAAGAATTAGACAAAGGCTTCCTACGCAGAGAGGTGAATAAAGAAAGAATATCCCTTGGGGTATTGTCTAGGCTCGCTTGCAGCGGAGAAATGTTTTTGTTCCTAGATGACTCCATCAGGGTACTGTCCAAGCCTACTGGTAGCAGAGCAACACCAAAGATGAAAAATCATACTCTGAAAATCTTAACCTCGTGAGCTACACTACCCTTCCCAACTCGAAACATTGTGATATAGTTGAATATTATGTTGTGTTCAATGCATAGGGGGGACTGTGTCTATTCATAGGAAAAGTAGAGAGACCAAAGTAATCTGCACGATGAATCAATATTCCCTGAAGAACCAAGGCCCTATAAAAAATAAGTTAACCGAGTTAGAGAAGCTGGAATTCTACCAGTGTGTCTCCAAGTGTTGTATCTACTACAACACCCTCCAAATTTTTGGCTTACACTTAATTTCAGATCCTTCCTTTGTCTTGCACATTATTTTCACAAACACCGAAACTCATTTCATGTACATTCTTGAAGTGTTTTGCTCCCCTTTTCAAGTTGGGTAAAATGTCGTCTTTTCACATGATTAGCTTTCGCGCAATGTGTAGAAGCCTATTTTAATGGTTTCGATGGTCTATATTTATATATATGAGTTTTTCTAACCATTAAAAAATATTTCACACACATTCAGAAAGTTTTGAGCATTTTCGCACAAGTGCCATCACGGTCGTCGCAAAGTGTATATTAAGTATCACACTTGTCGTACCTGGTCATAAGGCTATCACATGGAGGTAAATTCATTGTTTTTGTTTCATGGGTGATGTTAGGTTCCTATAATAATAGGGATCATAATTTTGAATTGGCTATGTTAAGTCTTGTAATATTGTCCAAAACTTTGCATTTCTGCAAATTTTTTCCATATTAAAAAATGAAAAGAGGGTATGTCCTAAAAGAATAATCAAAGGACCAAAAGAAATAAAGATAAAAAAAAATATAAAATATGAACCCCATAAAAAGAAGCAAAAATAAATTATGAAAGTGTTGCATATTCAAATTCCACTACTCTTAGCTTACTTTAATTTTGCAAATAAATTGTGTGTAGCTTGTCCAAAATGCCACAATTCATGATGATCATGCAGTCTAATCTTAATCATTCATGACTTTAAATTTTATGTTATGATAGTTAGTGAATAAATATCTGACCAAACCATTTAATCTTGGTAGATCAGTAGTTAGGTAGATCATAAAAATGATCTCATAAGTTTAATTTGAGCCATTGGAAGATATAAGGTTAGAAACAAGTTAGTTTTCTTATCAAAAGAAAATAAAAAGGGTCAACAAGCTCAAATGCGCCTAATAAAGGAAAGAAAAAATTTTAGAATGAATAAAAGGGTAGGTAGAATACTTTTCAAAAGTTATATAAACATCATTCTGCTTATCCATTATGAAAAATATTTTCTAAACACCTTCCCCTTATCCTAACTCCCTTCCCCTCATAAAAACCCTTTTTCCCTCTTAAAAATCATTTTCCCCTTCCCAGTTCTAAAAGCCCCATCCCTTAACCTTTTCCCTTCCTAAACCTCAAAAACATTTTCTAACCCTCTTTCCCATTTAAAAATCCCCTTCCCATTGCTAAACCCCTTACCCCCTTAATAAAACTTCACATTTTCCATAAAAACATAAAAACCCACTTTTTCAAAGTCCAAAAGCAAAAATATATTAATCAGGCCCCACTTTATTTTCCTTTTGATTTAAACCTTCGCTTAATATATTTCATCACCCCACTATCATTTTAACCCTCCATATATCTCTTTCCTGACCCCACTTCATTTGAAATATTCCTCAAACTCCGTCAATCGTTCGATTATCACCAATCACATCTGATGGCCCACGATTCATTTCGCACTCCCCAACGTCCGATATTTAAAACCAAGGCGGGTGCGAAATGGGTTCTTTCTCTGCCCTCTCCCCTGCCACGCGTCACCTCCAGGTTTTATTGCAACCACTCCTACCCAAACCACCCTTCAACGTGTGATAAACCACCTAAAGTTTCAAAATTATAAAGTCTCTCTTTTTCATTTATTTTTTTATCTCTGTCGACTTGTGGAAAAAAATGAAATCACTCGCACCAACCAAATTGAAGCCCACTACTACCTGGACCCCTTCCACAACCAAATTTTCAATATTCCAGGTAATTCTAAATACCCACCATCATCAAATAAGCCAATTGATTAATAATTTAAATCAAATTGATGGCTTCCCAAAGCGTCCAAATTATAAAACCTCTACAACCACCCCTTTTAGATGTCGATCACACTCCATTGGCCGATAAGGACTTTAAAATAGTAGACACTGTGACTGATAGCAATATTTTGGAGCTCCATTGCTAGAGCCATGACAAATTTGCTGATTAGGCAGATGATATTCATTTGTGGGAATCTAACCTGCCAAAATACACATTTCCATAGACCTACCAATTCCTTGAATTCATCAGATTGCGCCAACTCAGCTATTTTCCAAATGAAAGAGCCATAGTCACCCCTAACCAAGAAATACTAATTACAATAACTACTCAATCCATTAACCAAATGCTGCAGATTCTATCACAATTAGAGGGAATGCCTTTCTCTATTGAAACCCTTCCTGAGATTTACCTAAATCTATATTTCCCTAATAGGTCTCAAATCTTTCAAACTTTCCTCCCTAAATCAGCTCAAATTCCTAAAATCAACCCACCATTTTCGGCTACCATGTTTCTAGAAAGAACCAATAAAATTTTGACCATGTTGTCCTGTATCCTAGGATATTTTACTGATGAGTGGGTAGATGAATCCATCATTGGTTTCCTCTCTAATTTTTGCCCAGGCCAACCTCCATCGTTACTTTTCAAATTTTCCCAATTCCTGGCAGATACTATGCATGATCAACTCATCAAAATACCAGAAGAAGGAGTGTTCAAATACTCCTTAGTGTTATTCCATTTTTTTATATATTTTCAGTCAGAAATATTTGCATTCAACTTACAAAAACTAGACACAAAGGGTAATCCCCAATCTGTAATATTTTGGACATCCTTGATCAAAAAGGATTCCAATGAATTTAGTTTCAAAGACTTTATTGATTCTTTTATGTACCCAGTGGTTAATATGCTTGGCAATAACATTCAGCCCAGAATTAGTGATGAAATAAAAAAGGTTCTATAGTTATCTGATCAGAGAAAGACAAGAGACTAGTACTTATACCATAATGACACAGAGATCAGAGTGTATGGAAGCCAATTAGTCCCTTAAAATATTCCAAAATACCTCCCAATGAGGATATTTTTTTTAGATTACATCAGGCAGATCTTGAATTTTGATGAGATAGATTTCCTTTCAGCCAAAAAGAAAACCCATTTCAAGATTAAAAAAAAATCAACTAGGGCCTTTTATATGCAACAGTAGGAATGCTGGAAAGGAAGCAAAAAGATGCCTACAAGAGTTAAAGTTCAGCAACAGTTTCAAATGGTCATATGACCCTTTGGGTGTCATAAGAAAATTAAGAGTTAAGTCTAAACTTACCCGTTTAACTCATGAATCTAAGCCTAAGATTGAGAAATATTCCAACCAATCAGAGTGGCTGGAAAACACTCTACAAGAGGTGGAGGAGTAGCCTGTTACTAGTTCCATTTTGCTTACTCCAAATCCACTGGACAGAAATTAAAAAAGGTCTAGAGAAATAGGATCTTATTCAACAGAAGCTACATTTGATAATAAATTCAAGATTATGTACAGAAAGAAAACAAATTTAAACCCATTTATAGAGCAGGAAGAGACAATTGAAACATAAACAAATATTATTATCAGGGATGATGCACCTACAACACATACAGAAGAAACACCTCTACCATCAACTTCCAACACAAAAATCATTCAAAAGAAAAATATTGCAGAGATTTCAACATTCAGTAAGCCAGTTGAGAAGGAAAAGGATATCACTGAGAAATATAAAGAGATTAAAATAAAAAATGAAGCATTGAAGGTTGTTACATATGCACAATATTGGAATAAAACTCCTAGTGATTAGAATAAGTTTCTTTCACCTTTTGACATAAAAGCAAGGAAAATGCAGATGACATTCCTACAACCAAAGGTACAGGTCCCCAAAACTTCAGAAGATTACAAAAAAGAAAAGATTTGAATTTCTTGTGAAATATGTGCATCCAATTGACCAAATTGAAATTCACAAACATGCAGGAGAGATGATATATTCAACCATGACACATAAAGCTCTAAGTTTCCATAAGTTTCATAATTCCCTAGCAAATATACGGTCACAGTTAAAGCTAGAGAAAGCCTCATCACAAGCAAAAGACAACATGATAAAGTCACTAGAAAATTTGGTAATAGAAGTTGGTTATAATTCAAAATACATCAAAGCAGCAGAAGAGCTTATAAAGAAGAAAAATGCAGGCATATCTACAATGAAGAAACAATTAAAATTACCAACTACTGAGCATCCACAAACCAAGGAGGTTTTGGAGACAAACAATCAAAATGATGAGATGATGAATCTAATCATTGAGTTGACAGCTCAACTAAAGGAAATGGAGACAGAGATGGATAAACTTGTATAGGAAAAACATGTTATCATGGAAGAAGTTCCCATTACTGCTATTCCCATAGCATCTACATCAACTCCAACATCTACATCAGCGCCATCATCTACATCAGTTCCAGTAATTACATCTACACCAACATCAACAATACCAACAACCCATCCCACTGATGAGGCCAACAAATTAATCAAAGAAACGGAAGATATTTCCATTAAAACCACAAATATTAATAAGCTCAAGGAATAATTAAAGATCTTAGAATATGGAAAGAAATTGGCAGAAGTAATGCATCAAGCTGAAGTACAAAAAGCTACTAGACTGACTAACATAATCCACAAGCTAGAAAATGAATTGCCAATAAAAGAGCCTTTAGCCCAAACAAAACAGAAATTGTGGGCCAATCTAATTAACTCAATTAATGATATTTGGCCATATATATAGATTATATTTGAGCACAATGACTTGGTGAAGGAAGCTGGTGATGCAATTCATAAAGTTAAAGCTAATCTTGGAAAGAAACCAGAGGAAGCCTCTCAAATAATAATATTCCTGAATTCTAAAAATAAGTATGAATTAGAAGAGCTTGAGATAGTTGACATAGTAGAGACTATACTAGAAGTGAAGAAAGTAATTTCCAAAATAAATCTGATGACACAACCCGAGGAGAAATTTCAAACCATGGAACTCGCAGTAAACAGGTTTTTGAACAAATTTGATGTATTGGGACATAAGGGTTGCCTAATCCTATAGTAATAAATTAAAAACTCATGAGACATGAGGATTATGACAATAAGTTAAGGGAAGTAGCCAAGGAAACTTCCAACCATTCCTCAATGAAGGGCATTCCCACAAGCAAGGTACTTTTACAAACTCTAGAAAACTTCTTTTACCTTTAGCATGAGGTAAATCACCTTTTTGTAAATAAGCCTACGTTTTCCAAATATTCAGAGGAAAATGAGATTTACCGTAAGATGATTAAGATCAAAATCCCAGATGAAGAAACATGGGAGAAATGGTGTGATTTACTATGAAGGGTGAAAGAACATACAAATGAAAGAAACAAACGGGTAACAACAATCAAAGAATCAGGGCCAGATATCAGTCAGTCGAAAGGTGTCACTACATTTTTGCATTAAGATATTTTATTTTCCTAGAATAAATCCTAGTTAGTTGACAAGATATTTTTTGTAAATTTTTGTATAAATAATTCATCATTCGAAGTATCAAGTGTGGATTTATGAATATTTTCGTATCTGAATGATCTATTGCCTAAGGGTTATTGTACCAACTTCTAGTTGACAGACATAACAAGTTATAAAGAAATTTCATTATAGGATTCATGTGTTGAGCTATCTCAGTGAAGTATAAATTTCAATTATTCATGTTCTCTTTCTAAGTATTCCATAAACTTATATGTATTCTAAATTTGAATGTTATAAATGGAGTTTTACTGTAGAATTTTCTTAAACACTACACTCTTCTTTTAATTTTTATACATTTCTATGTTCTCTTCTGATATCTGGTTTAGAGAGTTCTTAATTTCCCTCTGATCTTGATTGATTTCTTCACCCTTATTCATTATCTTGTTTAAGGAATTCTTAATTGCTCCTTGATCCCGGTTGAAAAAATCACTTTACCATTTAGCCTTGAGATCTGATATTGCTCACCTATCTTGCCCTGTAAAATTTTCTTTATAATTTGATTTTGTTATGTTTTCAAAATATATTGACTCCATAGCCCAACAAAAAATGGAAAGCACCTATTCATCTAAATCATTAATTCCACCAACCAAACAAAATCAATCCAAATTAAGCATAGATAACTAGCCTAGAATCTATTAAAAAAACAAAGTTAAAAAATATAGAGAGAGTACTCTCTGGGTTTGTGAAGGTTAGATCCTAAGCTCCAAAAGTGGTTTGTATTTACCTCTAATATTTATTTTGAACACAAGAACAACCTTTGGAAATTTCAGAGTGATAACATATTGGCGAATCCACTAGGGAATAAATCAGTCCCTATTTAAAATAAATCTTAAAGGAAACAATTTTCCTCATTTTTCACATTAAGGTTTGAATTTATCATAGAAAGTTAAAATTATGGCTTCTAAAAGAACATATTATACAAGGGCTCATCCTCATCCACACCCTGCTACAATTGTTGATGATCTTGACAAAATTTTAAGAAAACCTAAAAAAGTAGAGAGTCAATGAAGTAGTAGTGAGTTAATCAAAGTAAATTCACTTCCTAAGGAGTTATCAAGCATACAGGATATTCAATTTGATTTAAAATTTGAGCATTCTTTATTTCGTACCAAATCTGAAAGCTTAGTCCATGATATTGTAATAGATCCCAATTTTATTCAATTTATTGAATCAAAGAAGAATATTATACAACTTGATTTAGATCAACAGGTTCTAGATAATTTTGACAAACTTGATGTTCTGACCTCAACTTTCATAAAAGACATAGATGAAGCCTATTTTCAATAGTCAGTTGAATTAGATGCTCTAACGGCCGCGACCCCTAATCTCTCTACAGTATCTTTAGAAACTATAAATATAGCTTCATTCAGTTCTGCCTCACCTATAATATCCACCACAGTGCATTCCACAAACCCATTCATACCTAAACTTCCTCTCCAACCTAACGTTTCAAGTTCATCTTCAAGAACCACTACTTTACCTCCCAGTCAAGCTAAAATATTAGCCATGGCAGCCATATTTTACCCTTTGGCCTTACATGCCCCTTTACATGCCATGCCTGAAGATTACCAAAGTAAAAAATTTCAGTTCGATGGTACTGGTCAGTATAAAACTCAACAACATGTAGATAAAATGACAGATTATTTTTAGTTACATGAAGTTGATGAGGCCGATGTAAAAATGAGATTATTTGCACAAACACTGGCAGGAGATGTTAAAAAATGGTTTAAATCTTTACCTGCTAACCATATTGTTGATTTAGTTGCTTTCCACCAATTGTTTATAAATAGATGGGAAAGAAATAAAAACCCTCTCCAAATATTATCTAAATATGATAACATTAGGAGATATCCTAATGAAACTATTCAGGATTATTGTACTAGGTTTAACAACATTTATAATGCAATTCCAATGAATATCAAACCTCCACCGGGCTTGGCTCTAATTAAATTTCCAGATAGTTTTGATGCTGCCATGTCCTATCAGTTAAGAGAAAGAAACCCTGCAACTTTAGAACAGATGCAAAGTGATGCAGTTACTGTAGAAGCTAACTTACTAGCTAAAAGAGCTAGGATGAGGAATGAGAGGAGAGTGACCATTAAGGAAGAACCTTCCACTTCAGATATTAAAATTGATAGTTTAGCAAAAAATGTAGAAAGACTAATGGATAGACTAGAGAACTTGGAAAGAAAACCTCAGTCAGAAAATAAACAAGGTCCCCAAATTAGAAACTCCAACCTTAGGAAAAATCCTAATACTGGTAAATCAAGTGAAGTTGTACCCAATCAATAGATTAGACCACCTTTTTATAAAAACTATGCTAAAATTTCACAACAACATGAAGAAGACTAGGACACCCAGATAAACCTGATGGGAGTAAACAATGAAGATGTTATTTTTCTTACCCAAGAAGAACAAGAGTTATACATGTTCCAGCAATTACAATTAGAATATGGAGAATCCTTTGAATACAAACAAGGCTATGAATCTGCTATCTACGAAGTTCATAAACGGTATAGCCTTAGAAGAAAAAGAAACACAAAAGTTCCTATTAAGAAATCAGTCCAAACCCAAACTAAGAAAAAAATAGAAGCTCATGTGACCAAAATTCTACAAATTATCCCTAGAGAAACTCATAATACTTCCAGCCCAAAGATTGTAGAAATCACATCAATTGCTACTCAAACCATTCCAGACAAGGAAATTGAAAACAAAACAGTTGATACACAAACTAAAATACCAAGTGTTGATAAAGAAGACAAAACACACAAACCACAATTGGTAAAGATGAAATCATTAAATTAGGCAAAACTCAAATGCCATTCAATATCAAAATTGAGATAGCCAAATTAAGAATACCAGTTCCTTTAACAAAGCTGGAGAAAATGATTCATACAAGGCACAAATTACTGAAACATTAAGCAGAGGAGAAGGCGAATATGTTGTCAATATCAATGATGATCAACCTGAGTTATTATTTGGTCTTGAAGTGAATGAAAAACATCAACAAGGGGGTGTCCCTCCATTCTATATTACCCTAAACATTCATGATAGAATCTTACACAATGCTATGTTCGATTCAGGAAAATTTAAACTTAGACATCACTAGACCCTACAAGGACCTATTCTCCTTTGATCCTATTCAAGTCAAATGCCTTATTCTGATCAAAGATATGTTTGTAACTCTAGTCCAGTGCCCAGCAAAGAGTATCGTTATGGACATAGTAGTTGCTGATATTCAACCCAAATATGGTATGTTATTATCTCACTCATGGGGAGAAAAATTACAGGGATGTCTACAATTAGACATGTCATATGCTACCATTTCTCTGTTTTCTCAAAAAAGGAAGCTATATAGATAAACCTTGATGAAATTCATGGTAAGTAGTTCAGAAAGACCACAAAATTACCCTATCTATTCCATTCATTCTGAGATGGACTCACTTATCTTATGTAATTCAGACAATGACAAAGATAAAATCACAACTGTAGAAGAAAAACACAAAGAAGTCGATAGTGAAAACATAACACATGAATCTATGTGGCATCTAGATTTTGATGGCTCTATAAACATATTAGGAGAAAGAGCTAGATTATGGATCTATAATTTAGAAAGTGGTCATTCAGAAGGACATGCTACAGGTTAAATTTCAAATGCACTAACAACATGGAAGAATACGAAGCATTAATGCTAGGCCTTCAAATCATAAGAAAACTTGGAGCTAAAAGAGTTTCCATCATGGGAGACTCAAAACTCATTATAAAACAGGTCAAAGGAGAGTACATTACTAATAACCCTAGACTTAGGTGTTACAGAGAAACCATCCTAGACTTGATAATATGTTTCCTTGAGACTGATTTTGTTGTCATTCCAAGAAAGCAAAATATGCAAGCACATAGCTTAGCCACTTTTTCCAGCACATGCAAGTTACCCTTTCAACCAAATCATCAGTACCCAGCTGAGGTAAGACATAGACCAACCATACCTGATAATTTATTGGAAAACTTTTTCGAAAGAGAATCAAATCCTTGATTTTATGATTTCTGAAGGAGAATTTCAAAACGGTAATAAAGACACTGAGTGTACATTATATTATACCATAAATAATGAAATATATGTACATGATGTAAATAAGATAGAACCAACTAGGGTCACTAAAGTAGAAATAGAACAATTAAAAATAGTAGAAATTGAGGAATTAATCAATGATGAATTAGAAGTTTTAAACCTCAAAGAAAACATTTTGCCTAAGGGATTAGCCCCACTAGAATACCTCTTTGATTCCAATGATGTAGCTAGAAAGCCTAAAATGGAGCCTCTAAGGTCAGATATAGAGGAATGCAACATAGGAACAAAGGAAAACCCCAATATTATCAAGATATCTAAGACATTACCCCCAGCTGAAAAGCTGAAGTACATTAGCTTGTTTGAAGAGTTCCAAGACATATTTGCCTGGAATTATGAAGACCTCAAGTCTTATGATACCAACATTATCCAGCATAAGATACCAATTAAACAAAATCAGAAGCCCTTTAAACAAAATATAACGATAATTAACCCCATTCTTATTCCATTAATATAAAAAGAAGTTAAAAGGATGTACGATGCTCAAATCATAGCACCCATCAGATATTCTGATTGGGTCTCTAATTTAGTCCCCACTAGAAAGAAAACAGGAAAATCAAACTCTGTGTTGATTTCAGAAACTTGAACAAAGTATCACTGAAGGATAACTATCATCTCCCTAAAATGGACCACATTCTCCAGAGGGTAGTAGGGTCATCCATAATTCCATTACTTGATGGATTTTCTGGATACAACCAAATCCTAGTCCAACCTGAAGATCAAGCTAAGACTGCATTCACCACTCCTTGGGGAACTTTTATGTACTTTAAAATGTCCTTTGGATTGATGAATGCTGGAGCAACATTCCAAAGAGCCATAAACATAGCCTTTGCAAAGGCAATCCATGAATTTTTAGTCATTTACCTAGATGATATCACAGTTTTTTCCAAGTCATATAATGAACATTTAGATCATCTAAGAAGAGTATTCATAAAATGAAAAAAGTTTGGCATATCCTTAAATCCTAAAAAGTCACTTTTTGGAGTAGAAGAAGGAAAAATTCTCGGACACATCATTTCAAAAGAGGGCATTAGAATTGATCCAGCTAGAAATATAGAAGCAATCCTAAATATCAGTCATCTTAGAAACATTAGAGAATTACAAGGATTTTTAGGCAAAATAAATTTTCTTAGAAGATTCATCCCTAACTTAGCAGAACTAATTAGAAATTTAAATAACATGTTAAAAAATAATTCAATACTTAAGTGGACAGTAGAGGCTAAACAGTCTTTTGAAGCAGTCAAAGAAGCCCTTACTAAAACACATGTCCTCATAAGTCCTAATTTTAAAAGAGATTTCATAATTTTTTCATTTTCTTCAGACCACACAATTGCAGTAGCCTTGTTGCAAAAGAATGATGAGGGCCTTGAACAACCCATTGATTTATTCAGTAAAAATTTGAAAGATGCAACACTAAAGTATAATATCATGGAAAAACAAGTTCTTGATTTAGTGAAAGCCATAAAATATTTCAGAGTATACATTCTATACTATCACATAATAGCATATGTTCCAAACTCAGTTGTAAAGGACATTCTAACTCATAATGGGCCTGATGGAAAAGGAGGCAAATGGATTGCCACAATACTAGAATATGGCATTGAAATCAAGCCTACAAAATCAATCAAAGGCTAAGGTTTAGCCAAACTCATGGGTGAATCGAACTATCAAGCCTTAGACATAAATTTCATTGCTACCATAGATGATCAGGAAGAGATGGCAACTCCACAAACCAGTGAAGATTTTATAGATTCACCCTGGTATGCAAACCTTACATTTGTTTTACTTAACTTACAAGCTCCTCTTGGCTTGTATAGAACCAAAAGTAGATTCTTAAAAATGAAAGCAATGAAATATTGTATCTTAGATAATTTTTTATTTTGGAAAGATCATCGTGGAATCCTATTAAATATTTTATTAAAGATGAAACTGACAAATTCATGCAGGAATTTCATGCAGCGGATTGCAGAGGACACTTGCATTGGAAAAAAAATGTTAAAAAAATTTTGAGGGCAAGTTTTTATTGGCCCACCCTTTTTGCAGATGTCCGAAAGTATGTGACCTCCTGTCAAAAATGTCAAATATTTAAAGGGAAGAAGAAACTCTCACCATTACCCCTCAAACCTATCTCAGTAGAAATTCCTTTTCAACAATGGGGTCTAGAATTCATTGGTGAAATTCACCCACCCTCCTCTGTCCAATATAAATGGATATTGATAGCCGCTGACTACTTTACCAAGTGGATATAAGCCATCCCTTTTAGACAAGCCACATACCCTGTCATTATTTAATTTCTTGAGAACAACATCGTTTCTAGATTTCGATGCCCACAAAATCTCATCATTGATAATGATGCTACCTTCAAATCTAAGAAAATGATAGATTTTTGTAACCAATACCATATCACTCTAGACCATTCCACTGCCTATTAACCTCAAGGTAATGGACTAGTAGAATATTAAAACAAAAGCCTAGTCAATATCATCAAAAAGTTATTAGAGGATAACAAGAAAACTTAGAATAAATGGTTGGTGAATGCCCTATGGGCAGACAGACTAACTACTAAGAAATCTATTGTTACATCTCCCTATCAATTGGTATATGGGATGGATGTTGTTTTTCCATCTTCATTAGGAGTGCCAGTAATGAAAATGATTCAAGAGCTACAAGTAGAACCAAATGACATCCAAAGGAGGATAAACCAAACAATTTATTTACAACAAAATAGGGAAGAAGTTTATATCAAAGCCCAAGTAATTCAAGACAAAATCAAGAAGATCTTTGATAAGAAAAATAAAGCAGATGATTTCTTCATAGGTTATCAAGTACTAAAATGGGATTCCAGAAGGGAAGACAAAGGAAAACATGGGAAATTTGACTTTCTCTGGAAGGGACCATACATTATTTATGTTTACAAAGGAAAAAATTATTTTTTCTTGAAAGAATTAAATGGAATAGACCTACCAGGGGGACCAGTTGAATGCTGAAACATTATTTTTCACCAGATTAACTAGTAGTTCATTTTTTTCTGTTTTACTCATTGTAAATACCATAGAAAAGTTTATATTTGATTGGATGATTATCTTATAAATTTGAAGCCTAGAAAGAAATCTTAAAGCTTTAAAAGATATAACATCATATGTTTGAATAAAGGAGATCATAGAAAGCAGTTCCAAGTGAAGCAAAGCCAAAATTCCAAGGCCACTGATCAGAAAGTTCTTGACATCTCACAAGGAGATGTCATCCCCAAGTGGAGCCACTGTTAGGTTCCTATAATAATAGGGGTCATAATTTTGAATTGGTTATGTTAATTCTTGTAATATTGTACATACCTTTGCATTTCTGCAAATGTTTTCCATATTAAAAAATGAAAAGAGGGTATGCCCTAAAAGAATAATCAAAGGACCAAAAGAAAGAAAAATAAAAAAAGATATAAAATATGAAACCCATAAAAAGAAGCAAAAATAAATTCTGAAAGTGTTGCACATTCAAATTCCACTACTCTTAGCTTACTTTAATTTTGAAAATAAATTGTGTGCACCTTGTCCAAAATGCCACAATTCATGATGATCATGCAGTCTAATATTGATCATTCATGACGTTAAATTTTATGTTATGATAGTTAGTGAATAAAGATCTAACCAAACCATTTATCTTGGCAGATCAATAGTTATGTAGAGAATAAAAATGATCTCATAAGTTTAATCTAAGCCATTGGAAGATATAAGGTTAGAAATAAGTTAGTTTTCTTATCAAAAGAAAATAAAAAGGGTTAGGAAGCTCAATTGCACCCAATAAAGGAAAGAAAAAATTTTAGAATGAATAAAAGGGTAGGTAGAATACTTTTCAAAAGTTATATAAGCATCATTGTTCTTATCCATTATCAAAAATATTTTCTAAACACCTTCCGCTTATCCTAACTCCCTTCCCCTCCTAAAAACCCTTTTCCCCTCTTAAAAATCATTTTCCCCTTCCCAGTTCTAAAAGTCCCATCCCTTAACCTTTTCCCTTCCAAAACCTCAAAAAATTTGTCTAACCCTCTTTCCCCTTTAAAAATCCCCTCCCCATTGCTAAACCCCTTACCCCCTTAATAAAACTTCACATTTTCCATAAAAACATGAAAACCCACTTTTTCAAAGTCCAAAAGCAAAAAAATATTAATCGGCCCCCACTTTATATTCCTTTTGATTTAAACCTCTGCTTAATATATTTCATGACCCCACTATCATTTTAAACCTCCATATATCTCTTTCCCGACCCCACCTCATTTGAAAGATTTCGCAAACTCCGGCAACCGTTCGATTATCACCAATCACATCTAACGGCCCACGATTCATTTCGAGAGGGGGGGGGGGTGAAAAATGGGTTGTTTTCTCTGCCCGCTCCCCTGTCATGCGTCGCCTCCAAGTTTTATCGCACCCCCTCCTACCCAACCACCAAACCACTCTTTGACGTGCGATAAAACAACCAAAGTTTAAAAATTATAAAATCTCACTTTTTCGTTTATTTCCTTATCTCTGTCGACTTGTGGAAAAAATTGAAATCACTGGCGCCAACCAAATTGAAGCCTACTGCTACCTGGACCCCTTCCACAACCAAATTCTCGATATTCCAGGTAATTCTAAATACCCACAATCATCAAATAAGCCAATTAATTAATAAATTAAATCAAATTGATGGCTTCCCAAAGCGTCCAAATTGTAAACCCTCTCCAAATACCCCTGTTAAATGTCGACCACACTCCTTTGGACGATAAGGTCTTTAAAATAGTAGACAATGTGACTGATAGCAATCTTTTGGAGCTCCATTGCTGGAGCCATGACAAATTTGCTGATCAGGTAGATGATATTCATATGTGGGACTCTAACCTACCAAAATACACATTTCCACAGACCTACCAGTTCCCTGAAGTCATAATACTGTGCCAACTCAGCTATTTTCCAAATGAAAGAGCCATTTTCACCCCTGACCAAGAAATCCTAATTACAATCCCTAATCAATCCATTAACCAAATGATTAAGATTCTATCACAATCAGAGGGGATATCTTTCTCTATTTAAATCCTTACTGAGCTTTACCTAAAGCTATATTTCCCTAAGAGGTCCCAAATATTTTAGACTTTCCTCCCCAAATCAGCTAAAATTCCTAAAAGCAACCCACCATATTGTGCTACCATGTTTCCAGAAAGAACCAAGAAAATTGTGACCATGTTGTCTTATATCCTATGATATTTTACTGATGAGTGCATAGATGAATCCATCATTGGTTCCCTCTCTACTTTTTTCCCAGGCCATCCTCCATCTTTACTTTTCAACTTTGCCCAATTCCTGGCAGATACTATGCATGATCAACTCATCAAACTGCCAGAAGAAGGAGTTTTAAATTACTCCTCAGTGTTATTCCATTTGTTTATATATTTTTAGTCAGAAAGGTTTGCAGTCAACCTACAAAAAATGTACACAGAGGGTAATCCCCTGTCTGTAATATTTTGGACATCCTTGATCTGAAAGGATTTCAATGAATTTAGTTTCAAAGACTTAATTGATTCTTTTGTGTACTCAGTGGTTAATATTCTTAGTAATAACATTCAACCCAGAATCAGTGATGAAATCAAAAAGGTTCTACAGCTATCTAATCAGAGAAAGACATGAGATTGGTATTTATACCAGAATCACATAGAGATCAAAGTGTATGGAAGCCAATTAGTCCCTTACAAGCTTCCCAAATACCTCCCAATGAGGATATTTGCTTTAGATTACATCAAGCAGATCTTGAATTCTGATTAGAAAAATTTCCTTCATCCAAAAAGAAAACCCAGTTCAAGAAAAAAAAATCAACTATACCACTTTATATGCAACAGTAGGAATGCTGGAAAGGAAGCAGAAATATGCCTACAAGAGTTAAAGTTCAGCAACAATTTCAAATGGTCATTTGACCCTTTGGGTGTCATAAGAAAATTAAGAATTATTTCTAAACTTACCCCTTTCATTCATGAATCTAAGTCTGAGATTGAGAAATATTCCAACCAATCAGAGTGGTTGGAAAATAATCTACAAGAGGTGGAGGAGCAACCTGATACTAGTTCCATTCTCCTTACTCCAGACCCACGGGACAGAAATACAAAAAGGTCTAGATAAGAAGGCTCTTATTCAACAAAAGCTAAATTTGATATTAAATTCAAGCATATGTACAAAAAGAAAACAAAGTTAAACCCGGTTATAGAGCAGGAAGAGACAATTGAGACAGAAACATAGATTATTATCAGGGATGATGCACCTACAACACAAACAAAAAAAACACCTCTGCCATCAACTTCCAATGCATAAATAATTCAAAAGAAAAATAGGGCAGATATTTCAATATTTAGTAATCCAGTTGAGAAGGAAAAGGATATCATTGAGAAATATAAAGAGATTAAAATAAAAAATGAAGCATTGAAAGTTGTTACATATGCATAATAATAAAAGAAAACTCCTAGTGATCAGAATAGGTTTCTTTCAGCCTTTGACTTCAAAACAACGAAAATGCAGATGACATTCCTATAGCCAAAGTTATAGGCCCCCAAAACTTCAAAAGATTACAAAAATAAAAGATTTGAAGTTCTTTTCAAAGATGTGCATCCAATTGTCCAAATTTAATTTCATAAACAGGTAGGAGAGATGATATATTCAACCATGACACATAAATCTCTAAGTGTCCAAAAGTTTAAGAATTCCCTAGAAAATATATAGTCACAGTTAAAGCTAGAGAAATCCTCGTCACAAGAAAAATACAATAGGATAAATTCACTAGAATATTTGGTAATAGAAGTTGTTTATAATACAAAATACATCAAAGTAGCAGAAGAGATTATAAAGAAGAAAAATGCAGACATAGCTACACTGAAGAAATAATTAAAATTACCAACTACTGAGTATCCACAAACTAAGGAGGTTTTGGAGACAGACAATCAAAAGGATGAGATGATGAATCTAATCATCTAGTTGACAGCTCAACTAAAGGAAATGGAGATAGAGATGGATAAAATTGTACAGGAAAAACAAGTTAGCATGGAAGTAGTTCCCATTACTGTTATTCCCATAGCATCTACATCAACTCCAACATCTACATTAGTTCCAGTAATTACATCTACACCAACATCATCAATACCAACATCCCATCCCACTAATGAGGCCAGCAAATTAATCAAAGAAATGGAAGATATGTCCATTCAAAATACATAGATTAATAAGCTCAAGGAACAAGTAAAGATCTTAGAAGATGGAAAGAAATTGGCAGAAGTAATGCATCAAGTTAAAGTACAAAAAGCCAATAGACTGACTGACGTAATCCACAAGCTAGAAAAGGAATTGTCACTAAAAGAGCCTTTAGCCCAAGCAAAACAACAATTGTGGGCCAATATCATTAACTCAGTTAATGATATTTGGCCATATATACAGATTATATTTGAGCATAATGACTTGGTGAAGGAAGCTGGTGATGCAATTCAGAAAGTTAAATCCAATCTTGGAAAGAAACCAGAGGAAGCCTCTGAAATAATAAAATTCCTAAATTCTAAAAATAAGTATGAATTAGAAGAGCTCGGGATAGCTGGCAAAACAAAGACTATACTAGAAGTGAAGAAAGTAATTTCCAAAAGAAATATGGTGACAAAACTTGAGGAGAAATGTCAAACCATGGAACTCGCAGTAAACAGGTTTTTGAACAAATTTGATGTATTGAGATAGAAGGGTCTCCCTAATCCTTTAGTAATAAATGACAAACTCATGAGACATGAGGATTGTGACAAGAAGTTAAGGGAAGTAGCCAACGAAACTTCCAATAGTTCCTCAATGAAGGGCATTCCAATAGGCAAGATACTTTTACAAACTCTAGAAAAATTATTTTACCTTTAGCATGAGGTAAATCACCTTTTTGTAAATAATCCTACGTTTTCCAAATATTCAAAGGCAGATGAGATTTACCGTAAGATGATGAAGATCAAAATCCCAGATGAAGAAACATGGGAGAAATGGTGTGATTTACTATGAAGGGTGAAAGAACATACATATGAAAAAAACAAACAGGTAACAACAATCAAAGAATCAGGGCCAGATATCAGTTAGTTGAAAGGTGTCACTATCTTTTTGCATTAAGATATTTTATTTTCCTAGAATAAATCCTAGTCAATTGAAAGGATATTTTTTGTAAAGTTTTTTATAAATACTTCATCATTCGAAGTATCAATTGTAGATTTTGAATATTTTCGTAGCTGACTTATCTATTTCCTGAGGGTTATTGTACCAACTTCCAGTTGACAGATAGAACAAGTTATAAATAAATTTCATTACAGGATTCATGTGTTGAGCTATCTTAGTGAAGTATAAATTTCAATTGTTCATGTTCTCTTTCTAAGTATTCCATAAACTTATATGTATTCTAAATTTGAATGTTATAACAGGGTTTTTACTGCAGAATTTTCTTAAACACTACACTCTGCTTTTAACTGTTATACATTTATGTGTTTTCTTTTGATATCCGATTTAGAGAATTCTTAATTTCCCTTTGATCCCGATTGACTTCTTCACCCTTCCTCATTATCTGGTTTAAGGAATTCTTAATTTCTCCTTGATCCTGATTGAAAAAATCACTTCACCATTCAGCCTTGAGATCTGATATTGCTCACCTATATTTCCCTATAACACTTTCTTTATAATTTGATTTTGTTCTGTTTTCAAAATATATTGACTCCATGGCCCAATGGAAAATGGAAAAGTACATATTCATCTAAATCATTAATTCCACCAACCAAACAAAATCAATCCAAATTAAGCATACATAACTCACCTAGAATCTATTAAACAAACAAAGTTAAATCATATAAAGAGAGTCCTCTCTGATTTTAGGAAGGCTAGATCCTAAGCTCCAAAAGTGGTTTGTAGTTACCTCTGATATTTATTTTTAACGCAAGAATAACCTTTGGAAATTTCAGAGTGATAACAAGTGATATATGTGTTGTGTCTTCAAGTATTATAAGTGTGATATCACAGTCGAAACTTTATCATCTCACACACTAGTCTCATTGGTCCGACACTTAACCATTTCCGAAGGGGCTTTCAGACCAACAACTTGACTTCACCTATCCTGCCTAGACTAAGCACTGCACAATTCCAGACCTTAAGGTGTGACCTTCCTTCTTGGCACTGCGCAATTTGCAATCCCTGCCTCTCAAGGTTGCTGCACTGCATAGTTCCTATTCTCAAGGCCTTGTCTTGGCCTTCACGATTGCATAATAATTCTCCCAGCCTAGCCTAAACTATGCCCTGCAAAAGCATGAGCATCAAGCTCTCTCCCTGAGCCTATGAACTACGTAGTTTCCCAATACCCCTTACCTCTAGACATTGCGTAAATTTTTCCCCAAGTCTGGATTGCACAAATTTTTCCCTCAGTCTGGATTGTGCAAATTTTTAACTCAATCTGGCTTAAGCTACGCACTATGTAGTTTTAGTGATCAAGCCTGACCCTTGACTGCTTGAACTAGTCCCTCTCTCCTTACCAGGCACCTGTTCCCAGCCCAGTTTATGGATCCAAATGCTCTATCTTAGACTAGGTGTTTTAAGGATGATATCATATCGTCATGAGTGAATTGAAAATGTTGGTACTCTCTCACACCATGATAGCATGATGAGGGAGGAGATGCAGAAGAGAAGCATGCATAAATACATATTTGTAGTTGGACATGCAAGCTCATCTGTCAAATCAAAGCAAAGGGACACCAACTTGCAACCACAACTCAAGACTTAAGATCATCAAGGTTTCCTATCACCAAGCCATGAGGAGGTGGAAGATAAGGTGTTCTCAAGTAGAAATCAAAGATACAACAACAAAAGTGAATTGACATTGCCATATTATCAAGAAGTCCATGTCAACAGTGTCATGTCATGATGTGTCATGAGTTTTCATATGCCACATCATCATTGTGGGCCATGTATATAATATTGAAAATGTATTGTAAAGTGGAAGTATAAAGGACACACATGAATATGGAGAGTCATGTAAGTTGAAAAGTCATAGGAAGTTGAAAAATCATGAGGGTAGTCAAAGAGTCACAAGGGGGAAGCATCACCCCTTGGTTATATATACACCCTCATTGGATAAGAAAATGACTTTTTCACCCTGGCTCCACCCGAAAAGCATTAGAGAGACAAGGTAGTTCTTTTGTGGAGAAAGGAGTGGATCCAAATCTCCATTATTGGAGTTAGTGATGTTCATTGCATACATGTGACTTGGAAATTTTACTTAATAACAAAAGCCTTGAAGGTCGACACGTTCTTATGCATGGATTATGAATGTTTGTAAGAGTATTATGTGGATGTTTGTATTTCATGTTTTCTTTCACATGTGTTAAGGTAGTTAAACTATTTCAGTTATTTTAGTACTTATCTTGTTGAGAATGTGTTGTAATTGTTGTTATTGTTGCCCCATCCTTGTGGAATATTCTGCGGGATATTAGGCAAATCTTTATCAATTGTTGTTTGTAATGAACATCACAACCCTTGTGGAGTATTTCACTGGATGTTAGACAAATTCTTCGGTTCATGTGTGTCTCTTCCTGGGTGGTACTATTACCTCTCTCTTATAGGCTCACTTATCTCTCTCTCCCACACACTTGCAATTGGAAACTCACTAGGCACACCACCTTTGCTTTTCAAAGGTGCATGTGCACTTCTCTCTCTTGTTGATAGTCAGAGCCAAGGCATATATATAAGAATACATGGCAACCGGGCCAATACTCCCGATGCGGCTCCTACTCAAAACAATGTGAGGTATAATTGGGACTTCACATCGAGGAGACCCCTTGGTTGATGGAATTCCGTCATCATCGACACCAAATTACGTACCCATGAAGTTGGCTATCCAACTTACCCCAATGGGGCCTGAAACCATTGGCGCTTCATCGCCCAGGGTTAGGTTTGCACACTTCTTCTTTATGATAAAAAGACCCCCAAGCCTCATTTTAACAGAATTCATAAGGCATGTAGTCGTCGGACCTCTTCTAAGAGATAAGTAACCATCACCTGATCTAGTTTGGTCCACTCTGCATGTAAACTATTTAAAATACTTTTATTAATTAATTGAAGTTTTTTTATTTCGTTGTATCTTTGTGTTCTATCAAAATTTGTATTTCATTCTGTTCCTTCATAAATCCGAATTATCTGGAGCTTATGAATTCCATGAATGAGCAGGGGGTAATATTTTTAAATCAGATTGTGTATGAAGGGAGGATTTATTTCGGGTCTCAAGGTTGGAAGAACTCATACCAACTCAATTTTCATGGAAAATTTGTTTTCATATGACAAGAGTATATTTCAACAATCAAACGATCACATATCAGATTTGATACAAAGAAGAATATCTATGTTAAATTCACTTTCCCTCAAGTATCTACACTCCTAATTTTGGTTAGAGTTTCCAGATAGTGTCTTGTATCAAAATCAAACCTATTTGGTGGTGGAAGACGATCTGGAAGATTTCTTTTCGAGGAAAATCTGAACTGTTTCTATGGTTCCTAATAAAAAATAAAATTCCCTCTTGGGATAATCTTCAAAAAAGGCACAAGGAGGGCCCAAGCTGGTGTATCTTGTGAAAAAACATGGAGAAAACAATTTCCCAATTTTCTCTCAATAACCCTTTTACATTGAGTAATTTTGAGAAAACAAAGCAGCTTTTGGGTTGTAATCTGGAATGGAGAGGCAATGATTTCGGGGAGGCTGGGAAATCATGGCAGGATTCGGTAAATTATGAAAATCATAGGAATATCCCTGCTCTAATTTGTTAGGGTTCCTAGCTAGTCAGAAATAAAGCTATCTGTAAATATATTTCTTCAGCTCCAACCCTCATCACCTCTAAAATTGCTGCTATATATGCCCTTTTTCCTACAAAGGACACAAATTATATTTCTCAAACTATTGTTGATGAAGACATAAATTGTCAACTCCCTTGGTCTTACGTTATGGGGCCTCAAATAAGGAAGGTGTTTGAGGTGGAGGTTTAATTTTGCATCTCAGTAGTCAACACTTTTTGAAATCAAAATTTGGTTTGGGAAGAGGGACAAACAATTACCTAGAGTTTCTCTCCTTAAAACTTATTTTATGTTGGGCATTGAAAAAATATTATCGTTCTCTTCAAGTGTTTGGAGATTTGTTAAATGACATATATTGGTTCAATGTTGTTCAGAGATGTCACAACACACATGGCCTCCTATTCTTGAAGAGATTTATTAGTTAAAGCATACCTTTGAATTTATTTCTTGTTTCCATATATATAGGGAATGGAACTTAAAAGCAAACATGCTATCTAAAGAAGGTGTTCAATGAAATTTTGGAGTATGGTATAATAGTGAGCATTTAGAGGGGTCAGTTCAGTCTTATCTGCATCAAATTTTTACAGAGTTATAAATGTTTTATCATGGTCTTTTACATAATTCAGTGGTCATACAACACACGCTTCTACTGGAATTTTTTATTTATATTGCAGATCCATTTATCGTATGTATATTGTTTAAACATTATGGCAATGGCATCTATAAAATTACATGCACTTTTTTCCTCTTATGATAAACTCTGACAGACTATTCCTCAAGGTGTTGGTTCTTCAGGAGGACTGGATAGTTAGCATCGTTTTGATTTCAGGGTTGGTTTGTTCCTTGTATGAGCCTAGTTTTGGTGTTTTTGTCTAGTATTTTTGCTGGATTGATAATCTAAATCCTTCATGCATGTACTGATGTAACTTTTTCAATCGTAATAAGACTTTACAATTTTTGTCCCAACAAAAGGACAACCCCTCCAATTTGAACATTAATAGATGGAATTGGTAGTGATATTTTCTTGCATAGGTTGCTCAACGTTGTGTAAGCCAAGAATAATCAAGATGAATAAGAAGAAGAGATGAAACTTTTTCCTCAACCTCCATTTCCATTATTCTTATCTAGGGATGAAACCACTCCCCTGTAACCCCCTATTTTATGAAATGTGGGCTAAATATCTACCAAAAAAATTTGAAAAAATAAAAAAAAAGCATTCCAATAAATTCGAGTGAACAACAAACTTGAGCAGATTAAACATGATCTCCATATGGTGAAATGCCTTCGAATAATGAGCATTCTCATAAATTTGGGGTGAGATATATCTAAATAATTGTCATTGTCTAAAAATAAAGTGAGTGGAAAGATCTTGTTTAAAGTTTACAATACAAAATGCATTTTCACACTTTCCCTTCACAAATTAGATTAGATAATTTTTTTACATATAATTTAAAAAAAAAAAAAAAAACCTATGTATAATCAAATCCTTCTTTACAAAAAAATTCAGCCAAACAAAATTACAAACTCCCTAATTTTGACCATAGCCAAAATATTTCTATGGTTGAAAGCTTAAACCCCATTAAATCCACAAAGTTATAAAGTGCCTCAAATAGATAACCCTATAGTATCAAAATGGACTAAATGAATCAAACTCATAATCAAGAACTAAAGGACTAAAGATAAAAAAAACATATAAATCTAAAGAACCCACGTTAATGTGCTAGACACCTTAGTGACATTGAAAATGAGAGAAACTAAAATTGACTTGATGAGTGGTTGAGAAATATCATATCATCAAAATAAATCAAAGTACTTACCAAGCATTAGTCACAAGAGTTTTAAAAAGGCCCAATCAAGCACTAAACACCTTAATGGGGTCCCACATCGAAGTCAATCCAAGTCAATCCAAGTTAACGCGTAAGACACTATAAAATTGACTAATCATATAAAGCAATGATGGAGAAATATCATCATCATGTAATATCGCCCAACAAATCATAAAAATTGTCTACAATTATGAAGCGCATAAAACACATCTCAATGGACAAATTTATAAAAATATCGAAGTGTAAATTTCGTAAATATGTTCAAAGTTCCCTCAACTAAAGGTTTGATATATAATAATAAAAAAATAAGTGAACATATTTTCATTTAAAATATTTTTAATTAACAAATTTTTATTTTTATTTTATTTTTATAACTTTAATTATGATTTTTAAACATTGCGTGTGGTTTATTTTTAAAAAAATTTAGTTTTTTTTAATAAAAGTTTAGTAATATTTTTTTAGAATTTTATGTTTTTGTTTACTTAAAATTTGTTTTCAAACGTGTTTTGAAAAATGTTTAAAATGATTTAAATTTCACAATTTACTTAAACCAACTTAGTAATATCAATTTATCTAAACCACTCATTTAATATCTCATTAAATTTTACTGGGGAAGATTGTTCTAGTCCTAATCATTCATCAAACATTTCACCTAAGATCTCACATTCTTGCTCTCAAGCTAGGATACTAGTACACTTGCCACTATGGTACTTCTCTAAGTGGTCAATTCCACAACTTGATGACTCCATGTGCCACGGCACTACATATATACCTTATCAAAGTCTTAAGTCCTTACAATAATGTGTGCTCCTCCCCAACTTGTATTCTGGTGCAACATGCCTTACAACTTCCAAGGAAAATATACATGCCTTGGACCAAAACCCTTAAAGTATTCACACATCACACACTGGCTCTTTCACTAAACATCAACACAATTTAATTCATCTCTACTTTCTCCTCCATACTTCTCTCAAATTATATCTTACTCCATTTTTTCTTTGTCCTCCATACCACTTCTCTCTCATTATATCTTGCCGAATCCATAGCTTGATTTACTTTTTCAACAAGACTTATACTAATTTAAAAAAATTAAAATAATAAGATGAACCCACTTGATAGTTCAAACACGGCCACAAAACATTTTTCATATGATTAGGGGAGGGACGCCATTACTTGGGCACCCTCCGTTCCACGTCGGCAAACCACATGGCCAACACATGGATGGTTGTACGACACATGCCATGTAGCTTTCGCCACGTGTTCTGATTGGTGAGCGACTTAAATTACCCCATCTTTCGTACGCCTAGGATTTCAAATGGCAGGTTATGCAGCATGCGTCGTTTACGCTGTGTATTTTTGTTCGGGGCGGGATGTTGCTCGGAGAGCTCCGCTGGTAGCTGCACGTTGTGTCGCCAGTGCTTGTGCATGTTCGCCTTCGCTGTTAACCAGATGTTCGTCATTGCTGTTGTTGTTGGGATGGTTTGCTGGCTTGTCTTGGTTTTGTTGATGTTGCTCTTGCGCCCTGTTGTGGACCTGTTCGGCTCTCGCGACCGCCATAGCTTGCTCCTCCACTGTCAAACTGCCCTCCTTGACTGCTCAATGTTGCGCGGAGTTGTCGACGGCTTTGTCCCCTCTGCTAGTTTGCAGAAGTACCATGGTTTTGAAGGTAATTTTTCGTTTTACAGGTTAAGAAGTTGTTTTTCTTGCAGTTTCGAGATATTTTCGAGAGATTTTTCCTAATTTATGCTATTTTCTATTGTGTTGCAGGTATTGCCGAAATGTGGCGGGGTCTAGCTATCAGTTGGCTCCTGCATTGACATTTTCCTTTGCATTTGGCGTGGCTTCTTCACCTCCCAGTAGGAAAATAATTCCTACCAACCCACTGTTGTGTTTTTCAACACTTGAAAACATGTGTTTATGAACACTTCTAATCTATTTCGGTTCAATTTAGCTCTTCTTTGCATTTTTTGTTCTTCTTTGAATGGCACTGGTTTTGGCATTGTTTTTCTTATTTGATTTGGCACTGGTTTTAGGGCTATACCCATGTCTTGTTTGTTTTAGGGTTGTATGTTGAGCGTGGCTTTAGTGTGGCTGTAAGAAAATGTTTTAGGGTTGTATTCCTTGCCGGTGGAAACCCTGAGTTGGGACAGTCTTTCCTATGTAGTTTAGGGTTTAGGGTTTGGTTTCTGAAATTCCTCCTGTCCTTTGCGGCTCTGTGATTATTTGTGGTCATTATGGATTTCTTGACGGTTTTCTCAGCTGAAGGACGCATTGGGTACTAAAGGTAAACATTTGTCTTTCTCTGGTGGAGGCCGTGAGCCCATTCTTCATGCTGTTGGTGTGTTTGAAGATGGCTGCCAAGAATATGCAAATGCACATACAAACAATTGAAAAGATGAATAAGATAGAGGTTGTTGAGTCTGTTAAAAAATGTATGGATGCATCGCTAGAGTTTGAGCGCAGGGTGATAGAGAAAATTCAAGAAAATGTTTCAAGGTACTGAGCACGTCATAGCCATTGTTTACATCTGTTTATTTTGGCATTTCCCATTACTTGATTTTTTTTTCTTTTCTCACTCAAAGTCGACCTTTAAATTTGGGCTACAACGCAAACTATGTTGAGCTTGTCTTCACCACTGCAGGTGAAAGGCATTGCAGGGAAAGCCCTTTTTAAAAATGTTGCATGTCCTGTATGAGAACATGATAACCTTTATCATAACTTCCTACTAGACTATTTCAGGTTACATCAGGTTAGGTATGAGTAACTAGTAGGCCAATAGTTTTTCTTTAAATAGAATTATAGATGTGTGCTTGTTGATAGATTTTGTGACTACTAAGAAAATCTTGTTTTTTTATCGATTCAAGCATTGGTTTATCACTATGTAGATAGTTTAGGTATCCATATGACTTCTGAAGTCTATTAGACAATCAAGGGATGCATACTACTTTTAAAGGCTGCTATGAATTTTGTCCATGTTGTACTTCTGATGATTAGATCACACATGTTGCCTTTGTGAATGTGTCTGGAAAGTTATTGGACATTGAGAACCAGGCGGTTCTGTGCTGTTTTAGGCCTATATTGGTCTGGACTGGTGGTATGAATTTGTTTTAGATTACAGTCAGTAAGAGTTGCAGTTCTTTTGCTCTGCAAACCCTCCCTTGCAATGAGCTTGGTCCATAAGTGATATCTTTAAATGTCTGTGAAAATTTAACAAAATGGCAATTCCCTAGACAGATGGGGTTGTGTCAAATATAGTTGGTAGTTGGAGTGTTGTTAGTGGACATTTCACTTTAACCTTAGTGGGAAGTGTATACCACCTCTCAATTTTGTAATTGAATAAATCATATTTTCATACAGCTTACTTTGTGTCATATTTGTGTATACAGCTTACTTTGTGTCATTGTGATGTTATACTATGTATAAAAAATAGTTTTTATTTTTATTATAGAGTGTAATCTGCATTTTATTTGTAACTTAATTTAACGTTATCATACTTTTTATGGATTTGCATGTTTTTATGTAGAGCTGATTTATTTGGGTGATTTGTTTTCTAGAAAGAGTTGAAGCCAGAAGGTGTTTTAAATTATATTGATTTTCTGGTTGTATACAGTCTCAAATATGGTTGATAATTGGAGTGTTGTTAGTGGACATTTCCCTTTAACCTTAGTGGGAAGTGTATACCACCTCTCAAATTTGCAATTGAATAAATCATATTTTCATACAGCTTACTTTGTGTCATATTTGTGTATATAGCTTACTTTGTGTCACTATGATGTTATACTATTTATAACAAATAGTTTTTTTATTTTGATTGTCGAGTGTAATCTGCATTTTATTTGTAAATTAATTTAATGTTATCATGCATTTTATGGATTTGCATGTTTTTATGTAGAGCAGATTTATTTGGGTGATTTGTTTTCTAGAAAGGGTTGAGGCCAGAAGCTGTTTTAAATTATATTGATTTTCTGGTTATGTGCAGTCTCAAATATGGTCGGTAATTGGAGTGATGTTAGTGGACATTTCCCTTTAACCTTAGTGGGAAGTGTATACCACCTCTCAATTTTGCAATTGAATAAATCATATTTGCATACAGCTTACTTTGTGTCATATTTGTGTATACAACTTACTTTGTGTCATTGTGATGTTATACTAAGTATAACAAATAGTTTTTATTTTGATTGTAGAGTGTAATTTGCATTTATTTGTAACTTAATTTAATGTTATCATACATTTTATGGATTTGCATGTTTTTATGTAGAGCTGATTTATTTGGGTGATTTGTTTTCTAGAAAGAGTTGAGGCCAGAAGGTGTTTTAAATTATATTGATTTTCTGGTTCTGTACAGTCTCAAATATGGTTGGTAATTGGAGTGTTGTTAGTGGACATTTCACTTTAACCTTAGTGGGAAGTGTATACCACCTCTCAATTTTGTAATTGAATAAATTATATTTGCATACAGCTTACTTTGTGTCATATTTGTGTATACAACTTACTTTGTGTCATTGTGATGTTATACTATGTATAACAAATAGTTTTTATTTTTATTGTAGAGTGTAATCTGCATTCTATTTGTAACTTAATTTAATGTTATCATACATTAAATATGAATTTGCATGTTTTTATGTAGAGCTGATTTATTTGGGTGATTTGTTTTCTAGAAAGAGTTGAGGCAAGAAGCTATTTTAAATTATATTGATTTTTTGGTTGTGTACAGTCTCAAATATGGTTGGTAATTGGAGTGCTGTTAGTGGACATTTCACTTTAACCTTAGTGGGTAGTGTATACCACCTCTCAATTTTGCAGTATACAGTATACAATATACAAAATTTACATTATAAAAAAAATAACACATCTAACAACATTGTCATGTCATTCATGTCATTCTGTCAGAATGTAACATTTTAATATACTATAGATGTTCCTTCCTTATAATGCCACATACAGTATGGAAAAAATCAACCTTCATGTGACAAGAAAAATATACAACCCATCCAAAATCCACATCATAATGTGGTTACCACCAAAAACAGATAACACCCCTATTCTTTATGGCCTTGAGAATTTGCAGTGCCAAACCCTGAGTTTCCTGATTGAGCCAAGTAGGTTGGCCTCCCTAAGAAGGGTTGGTTAGGTTGTGGTTGATTGTTGCCATATAATGGAGACCATTTGTCCCATCCAACCATGGAGGAATTGAGTACCCATACCTCACACTTGCGCTAATTGGAGGTGTGTGATGAGCATACATTGAATTCACACCTCCTGTGGTAGGAATAAGGCAAATGGGTAAACCCCCATTTTGATAGTGAGGCACTTGAATGTTTATGAGGTCTTGAAATAATGTTGTATTATTTGCAATGTTTTCCAATGCATTGGACATGTCCCTGGTTTCATTCTCATCAACTGTGCTTGCATTTATGTCAACCATATCAGTCATCCCTTGTTCCCTTTCAAGTATTTGTTTAGCCTTCCTTGCTTCCTTTTCTTGTCTTGACATTTGTTTTTGTTGCTCCTTCTCTTGCTTTGCTCTCTCTCTTTCAAGCCTTTCAGCTGCTCAACGTTGCGCTGCAATAGCCCTTGTTGCCTTCTTCTCCTTGGCTTGATCCTTTTTTTCTGTTTTAATTCATGAATTTCCATTCTTTTCTTTTCTGACTCAACTAGGAGTTTTATATAGTCTTCTAAGGTGAGTAACTGTGAACTTCGCCCCAAACGAAGACTACCGGGTGTTCCTTGCTTCTTTTTCATTGACACTCTTTCTATTGGTAGCTTTAGGAACCGCACAAGTAACTTCTACCCCCCTCCCACCTGCATGTTATTGCTTGGCACTTCAGTATCCATGGCACTTGATTGAACTATATTGTTTTCTTCATCTGGTGCCTCATTATGTGCTCCATCTCCTTCCATTGATCTATTGTCCACAAAGAAAAGAACAATTTCATTATTCAATTCAGTCAGTTGTGAAGGCATGTTCATGCTTTGTTCACTTGTTCTTGAGATATTGTGTTCATTCAAATTAATCATGGCTTATGCCAGCCATGATGGTGGGTTTACTTGGCTTGGAAATGTCAATTGGTCATTTTCAATGTCATTAATAATATCAGCAATTTCATTTTCAACTACATCTGCATTAACAATATCAACAATTTCATTTTCAAGTACATTTGCATTGTCAACTGCATGTTCAACATTGTCACTAACACTATCAGCATCAAGAGTTCCATCTTCTTGAGTTGGTAGAACAACCTCCATGTTGCTATCAATTTGTTGATGAATATGTTGTGTTTCACATACCTGCTCATCATCATTAGCATATAACTATCCTTGAGAGAGGGAAATTATATTACTAGCTGCAACCACATCAGCATGTTCATGTTCTTCTGCTTGCACTTCATGCTCTTCTTCCTGACCATCCACATAAACAGCTTGGCTACAAGAAATATCATGCATAAGAGCATCATAATTCAATGGCCATATTCCTGTCCTCCTAAAGCCAGCCTTGATATTTGATGGTGTCAGAGCCCTTTTAAAAGCCTTACTTGTAAGCTCTGCTAACTCGAATCTTTTCACCTCAACCCTTGGATTCTTTGCCATCCATGCAGCACACTCTGACCTGAAATAGTTCTTGAAAGGGCTAGACACACTAACATCAAGGGGTTGCAATATGTGAGTGGTATGAGCAGGCAATGTTAAAATTTCAATGCCTAAATTGTTTGCTTCCTCAATTTTTTGTACAACCATGTGGCTTCCATGGCCATCTAATATCAATAGGTGTTTGTTATTAGGTGAGACACCACCTGGCACAGATGTAGCAAAGTGGCAAAGCCAATTTAAAAAAATTTCTTTAGTCATCCATGCATGGGGATGTGCAGCCATGCATGCTCCTGGTTCACAATTTTGTATATAATTTTTCAACTGATTTTTACCTTTGAATAGACAAAATCTTGGGATTGAAGCACCAATTGCATTGACACAACATAAAATGGTTATCCACTCCTTGCTCTTAGGAAAAATCTTTGGCACATTTCGGCTGCCTCTCTTGGCAATTACCCTTATGCCATAATTCCTTCCCGCTTGTAAACATGTTTCATCAAAGTTCCATATATGGTCTACTGCATAATAATGTTTATCGTATGCACTAGAAACAGTGTCATAGAACTTACATACAACTGCAGGGCGCAAATTTAATGCTCTTTCTCTGTCAAGGCCCTCAGTTGTATGCAATACAAGGTCTGGATGCCTTTTTTTAAACCCAAACCACCATGATTTACCAGGAAACCCATCTTTGAATGGGTTTGGCCTCCCTTGACAGATTTGAGCAACTATGGATTTGAGTTGTATCAAGTCTAGCCCATGTCCCAATTGGGCCATTTCTTTACACCACTCAACCACCTCAGCCTCCTCCTCTTCAGTCATAATTGTAACAGGGCCTCTACGTTTGGTGTGAGAGAGCCCATTTATCCAATAATTTATTGATGGGGGAGGAATACTATGTTTCTTTACAGATGCCCAAACAGAATATCCATTAAACTCTATGTCGTCAATTGCAGCTAACATTTCTTCTTTTGTCCAACCTCTTATAGAACTGATCTTTTTAGTTGAAGTTGCGCCTTGTACTATAGTTGACGGTGGCTCTGTGACTGATGGTGTCACAACATCAGCTTCAGCCACATGGTCATCCTCAACAACATTTCTTGGAGCATTGTTGACATTGAGATCACCTGTCAACAATGAAGTGCATCGCAGCTGGGCACCCCTGGTCACTCTTCTGCCACTTCTCCTTGTACGAGCTACATAACTCACTCTTGCCATGGATGCAAATATCTGCAGAATTATTGCATGCATTTAGTTAAGAATAATTGAAAAGAATGCTTTCATACAAGCCAAACATCATCTGGTAACATCATATCTTCCCATTTATAACAATTTATAACAGTTTACAATTAGTTTGTGTGTTCATGCCCGAGGTTTCTGAATGCCTTTCCTTCTGTTACAGTTTTCTTATTTTCTGTCTTGTCATCTTTGATTCCTATGATCAGCTAATGCTCATCTACTCATGCTCATATATTCTCCACAAGCTTCTATGCTTAGCTACTCATGTTTTGTTTTTGGTTATTTGTTTCCATCTTCTATGCTCAGCAGGTTTTGCTAGTTGTTTTACTTGGCCTACGATTCCTATGATCGGCTAATGCTCAGCTACTCATACTCAGATATTTTCCACAGGTTTCTATGCTCAACTACTCATGTTTTGTTTTTGGTTATTTTTTTTCCAGCTTCTATGCTTAGCAGGTTTTTCCAGTTGCTCTACTTGGCCTACGAGAGTTTGATTGGATTTTTTACACTGAGGGATTTAGCCTATTAGATTAGTGAGCTTGAATTGAATTCTAGTCTGGTCTTTGTTTGTCATTTGAAGTCATTTTGTACCCTGAATCTGAAGTCATTTGTTTGTCATTTGAAGTCATTGTCATGTCATTCTGTAAATTCAGAATGTTGTTTTGTACTCTCCTTGTTTTCAATAGTTGTGAGATTGCTTAGAGACCTGCAGCAAATATGTTTTCGTGACCTACATCAAATCTGTTTTTGTGACCTACATCAGCTTAGAGACTTGCAGCTTAGAGACCTGCAGCAAATCTGTTTTTTGTGACCTACATCAAATATGTTTTTGTCCTGTCCTGAATATTTTCAGAGACTAACCAAAATTACATTTCAAAAAGGAATTGAAATATGGGATTTTGATAAAACAAATTGTTCTTGACCGGTAGCATGCATTCTGTAAATTCAGAATGTTGTTTTGTACTCTCCTTGTTTTCAATAGCTGTGAGATTGCTTAGAGACTTGCAGAAAATCTATTTTTGTGACCTACATCAAATATGTTTTTGTGACCTACATCAGCTTAGAGACTTGCAGCTTAGAGACCTGTAGCAAATATGTTTTTGTGACCTAAATCAAATCTGTTTTTGTCCTGTCCTAAATATTTTCAGAGACTAACCAAAATTACATTTCAAAAAGGAATTCAAATATGGGATTTTGATAAAAGAAATTGTTCTTGACCGGTAGCATGCATTCTGTAAATTCAGAATGTCGTTTTGTACTCTCCTTGTTTTCAATAGCTGTGAGATTGCACTGTCCAATTTTCTACTGAGTGGAGGGGATTAAAATTTAATTTAAATGTTCCAGCTGAATTGAATAGTTTGATTGGACCTAGCAACTTTGAATTTTCCCTAAGAATGTATGCAGGATCCATCAAAAGAGTTATTTTAGATAACATTTGATTGGACCTAGCAACCCAGAACTTTCTCTAACAATGTATGCAGGATCCATCAAAAGAGTTATTTTAGATAACAGATTTATTTTAGATAACATGTCCACAATCCTGTTATATTCTCTAAAAATATGTTGGAAACTTCTAAATGAAAAATTTTCTTGTTGAAAACTTCTAAATGACAAATTCTCTAGTCAAGTTTTCTCGCGTGTGTATTAAAAAGTCTAATTGGTTTCTAATAGAAGAATGAGCCTTAATTGAAAAAGATTTTGTCACACTCTACTATATATATTCTCTGAAAATATGTTGAAAACTTCTAAATGACAAATTCTCTGGTCTAGTTTTCCTGTGTGTGTATTAAAAAGTCTAATTTGTTTCTAATAGAAGAACTACAACACCAACAAACTATTACTCACTAGAGACAAAAATCCTCTAACTAATGGCATCTTCATCAAACTCTGACATTAATAGTCTTGAACTGAGCTATGGTACAAATACCTTTGGCTCAACTTTGTATTTAAGTCATTCAGTGTATTCTATTCAAGGATCCATTTCAAGTTATACGATCTGGATACTGTCATTTAGATTTTTTGAATCCTAAGTTAGAAACGTAGAAACATGTTCAAATGTTCAAACATTGATTAAATCAATCTCTCATTGGCATGAATCTGTTTTCAACTATAAAACTCTGGTAGAAAAATAGAAAAAAAATATACAATTTCATGAAAATTAAAGTGTGAGAAAACTGAAATAAAGACTTGTAAGGCAACTGAAATAAAAGTTCAAAAATGAAAATAAAAGTGTAAGAATCAGAAATAAATACTCAGAAATTAAAATAAAATTGTGTTGTAATTGAGAAAACTAACCTGATTACATTGTGAAATGTTTTGGGGTGTGTTCTGTGCTGGTTTGTCTCCAGGACTCGTGAATGTGATCCAATGGTTGGGAATTTATTTTTGTTGATCCATGTGCTTTGATCTATTTTAATGGAAAATCATTTATTGAATTTATTGGGTGGGTGTCATTTATTGTACACAGTGGGTTTAAATGTTGTTATTGGGTGGGTGCCATTTATTGAACACAATGCGTTTAAATGTTGAATAACACAGCAGCAGTTATGGCTGACAAACATTTCTTTTTATTATGTGTAGGTATTGATATTTACTTCTCTAAAGTGACTGGCTTTTTGTACTTGTTGACTTGACCATTTTGGAAAGAAAAATGGTTTTATGAGTTTTTTCGCTGATATGATAGGATTTGTAATCTTGATACTTATTAAACTATTTATGGACATGGACCAGTCAATGACTTGGGAAATTTTGGACTTAATTTAATATATATTTGCACTTAAGTTATTTTTTTTATATTTAATTATTAGATGCATATATATCTGTTTTTAGTTAATTGATGGGACCAGTACTATAACAATTACTGGTCCTTCACAACATTAGACATCTCTCCTACTGTTGATTTTAAATGAGTCCAAAAAAATTGATATCACAACCATCTAGTCACGAAAAACAAACTCATGTGACAAGTACTCATCGTCACGTCATGTGAGAGTGAGCTTGCACTTTCTCTTTGTGGTCGCTACTTGCACCATATGGGAAGATAACTAATTATTGGTCATATAATTTCATATACACGACAATAATGGCCGCTGGAACGTAATGGGTGGAGCATCCAAAGTACTCAATCCTTCGTATGGGCAACGATCGCACGTAAAACAAAATGAGAGAAGCATCCAAAGCGCTACTTATTCAAAACTCTAATATCTTATTCTCTGGAGTTCAATAATTGCACTACAAACAAATTTGTTTGCAAATATGGAATCTGTATTCGCATCTGTGGTGGGATATCGAGAAGAAAAGTTTAGAATTATTTTGGAAGCAACGTGAATTCTAGATTGGTCTGTGTCAATGGCTATAAGTTGAACAAACAGCGGTACAATATTCCTGCAATGCGTACTGGAATAAAGAGCACGCAGAAAACAGTAACTTCTCGCCATAATTTTCACATTATTTCCACTCATTTCAATTGAATTCTTCATACAGGTTTCCATTTTTTCACGCAGTGCGAATCTGGTAATGGCTTCGCAAGGCTGGTACTGGTTATCGAGCTCGGGAGAAGTATGACCCATGCTTGAAATTTAACGCTTTTTCGCAATTTCAATAAAAAATTTATCGCACTGATTCTGGCTTCCTTAATATCTGGAATGGGACCAATTAACCTAACTGCAATTGGATGACTGTTTGGATAAATTCTATACAATCAGCTATAACTCATTTACTGCATTAATGCGCAAATTTCTGCCTCGCTTGATATCCGATCACTGTATTGCTGTTTGAATCGCAGTAGATTGCTGATTGAACGAGTCCTTAATTATAATTAGATTGCTGTTCTGGACTATACTAAACGCTCACTCACTATTTTCCACGAGAAAGCCTATGGAAAAGCTGGTTATATTTCGTATTGACATTCTACATTCTGGGTATTGCATCTGAGATTCATACTCTGATAGTATAAATGAAGGTAAGAGGGCAAAGTATATCAGTAATTTGAATATTGAAAATTTAAGTTTTATTTATTATTATTATTATTTAAATTTATTTATTTGTAAAGTAATTGATTGCTGTGTTATTATTAGTTATTATTTATTTATTTGCAGAGTGATTGATATAGTATTATTATGAGTTATTATAAATTGTTTAGTAATTTTATTTTTTATTTTTTATTATTATTATTTAAATTTATTTATTTGTAAAGAGATTGATTGGTGTCTTATTATTAGTTATTATTTATTTATTTGCAAAATGATTAATATAATATTATTATGAGCTATTATAAACCGTTTAATAATTTCCATTTCTATTAGTTACTAATTTTTTGTTTTTACTTTTATTTCTTTTTTAATTATTTTTATTTCTTTTTTATATTATCTCTATTTTCATTAATTATAATTTTTTTTGTTTATATATATTCAATTTAAGAGGATTATATATATATATATATATATATATATATATATATATATATTTCTTAATTTTTGGTAATGACATTCAACAATATAATATTTGATTAGTTGTTTTATTTTTGTGACGAATTTTTTGTCTTTATTATTTTTTGTTTAATTAAACTATATTTAAACTAAACAAGTATTAGATACTATGTAGTCTTTGTTTTGATTATTGAGTGAAGTTAATTTTCTTTTACTGATTCTAAAACATTTTTTAGAATAAACAAAAAATAAATAAATTATAACATCAACAATTTATCTAATTTAATTATTCACTAAAAATTTAATTTAATTTTTTTATAAATTAATTAAATAAATAAAAAATAAAACATTTTAAATAAAAATTTAGACAGTTTTATCATGCTTAAACAAGGCCATGATAATTTTCTCTACTATCATTCCAATTTTATAAGATATTCCAATTAAACAAGTATCTAATTCAATAGAACCTTTAATCTTATGAATTTTCAATCTATAAATTTTGATCCATAGACCTTTTAATCCTTAGTTTCAAGTTCATAATCATCACTAATAAGCTTTCAAATGTTTTCGGAGAGTAAAAGATGGTAAAAACAGCTGTGAACACAGAATTCTGTTTGCATTAAAGAGCTCGCAGCGTCTGTAAATGAGTATCACAATGAGGAGAAAGTACCGAGTCTAACCCACCCATCTAACATCGGTAGACCCTTTAATCCTTGATTTTCGAGTTCATAATCATAATTAATAAGCTTTCAATTTTTTATATGGAGGGTAAAAGACGCTGTGAGAATCATCTGACATTGGTTTCATAAGTTATTTGATAATTAATATTTTAATTTAATAATAATTTACTTTTATAAAATTATTTAACTATTTTATAAACTTTAATGCTAGTTATTAGATAATATTATATATGAAAAGTAAATAAAATTTACCCCATATAAGAAGATACATGGATATTAATATGAAAAAAATTATTTAATTAAAATTGAAATATTTAATATTAATATATTTTTAATTAAATGTGGTATTACTTTAAAATATTAATATATCAATACAATTATAAAATGTTTATGGTTTAATTGAGCAATTCTCAAGTATCCTTAATGTATTATAAGGGCAATCAGATATCATATTGATAGTGAAGTATACTAAATTATGAGCAAAATGGAATAACTAGTGGAAATGAACTGCATATATAAATACTACTGAAATACATAACAAAAATAACGAATTCTAGGAAGTCATACGAGGAGGATCTTAGGCCCTGCAACCTCGAGGACCTTAGGCACTGCAACCTAGAGGACTTGGTGGATTTTATCGCACTGAAGATAGCACTCTAAGTGAGTTGTCTTGGCATCCAAAGTCTCCAAACACAAATGTTGGTACAACTAGGCGAGCTTCATGTTATTAAGGGTAGAGAAGATTTCATATGCTCCTCTTCTTTCTCCTTCAAAAATCTACTCAGGGGGGTTCAACTACCAATAAAGTGTGATAGAATTGAGGTATTGCCTCTGCTTCCCCTGGTGTGACCAGGGTGAGGAGTCCATTGGGCTACCTCTTCCAAGATATCAAAATTTGAGAACGCTTGGCGATTTTCAGTGGATAAGGACTTAAAGTGACAAATATCAACATGAATGTTTGAAAGAGTAGCCAAATTGTAAATAGTCACAACCTGTTTTGCCAGGGCCTACGCACGACTTGTGCCTTCTGGTCCACGACCACCCCTCCGCCTTTGCAGCTACGCATGTGGTGTCATGGCATGTTATTCTCGTGAGAATACAATTACATGGAACAAGATACCAATCGCCAAAAAAGGAGAAGTAGGAATACATGGTGCTTAGCAGAAATCTTCCATGATGATTTGAGGGAGGCCCGAAGGGAAAAATACAACACAAAGAAAACAATTTGAGAAACTAGTGGGTAAGAGGAGACCCTCAAGTAGGATGAATTTTCAAAAACTAGCTCTAACTCTAGAGGTCATGCAACCAAAAACTAGAGAGAGCTACAACCAATGAATTCGACGCCACAAAGGATAGATGTAAAGCCAGGAGACTCATAAATTACCCCAGAGAAATCATTCCAAACTATTGAAACCTTCAAAGGCTTCTGAATTGAAGAAGGAGAGGAAGTCACTACCAACTTAAAATCCAGGTTTAAAGGAAGTCACAACATCCAATGCATTAAATTGTCGACCTTTTAACAAGCTCTATTGGAATGCTATTCTGCCCATACCTTAATCCCCCAACCATCTAGGTGCCATACACCATTACAACCCAGAAGCAAAACAAAACTTCCTTAATTCTAGACAAACAAGCGCAAAGCCGAAATAAGAAAAAGTAAATTGGCCAAGAAAGCAACTAGATTTCCATAGACAGGTTTCTCAGAGTCGTAAAGCTCGAGAAATCCCACCTGTGATGAGGGAGGGGCTAAATAACACCATAAAAACCACAACATAGAAGCTCTGCAATCAAAGATGTGACTAAAATGTGAGTTTGCCATATTCATAAATCTAAGAATAAAAGTTTGCATGTGTATGCATGTGGGGGTTGGCCAAACCACCCCACCTAAAAACTTGATTATCCTCATTTCCCTGAAGAAAAAATATTTCACATTAATATTGAAAATTCCATCCATCAAAATTAAATTATGTTAAAAAATTATTGCACAACACTCTTTAACTTAATAAAATATTATTTAATAACTAAAATAAATTAGTTAGTTAATCCTCTTCAATTTAACTAAATTGATCATTTTAATAAATTCCCTTTTCTTCCTTAAATGAAATAATAATAAAAATTTTAATAGCATACAACTTTCCACCAGGGTCAATATCTACAACACTATCAGTATTACATGTACCACGAGGGTCAATATCTACAACACTATCAATATTACATGTACTTGTCAAAAACATTGTTTTACCAATATTGCATACTTCTTCCGTGACTAAGCTTTTTCTTAATAAATAAAAAACGCATTTGATTTGGACAAACGTTTTCACCACGATCGATATCTTACCCTGTCTATTTTGGAACAGTACCTCTCAGTAACTTTGTTTTTTTCTTTACCATGATTGCACGTACTTTCTCCGTGACTAACTACTCTCTCTCATATATGACAATAAAGATTTACAATTGAATTCTTAAACTAAATTTCATTTTAAATCAATTTCACTGAAAATAAAGATCGAGCCATTTATACTATCCAATACAAAGCCATAACCATTTTTATTATTTTTTCAGAAGTAATTACATTTTTATTTTTAAAATAAATGTTGTATTTTTAAATAATTTTATATTATTTAAGGTAATATTTTTTAAATTCTGATTAGTTGAATATATTTATTTATTTTGAATGAAACTTCTTAAATTTTAATTTCATTAATAATTAATAGATAAATAGTAAAAATTTAATTTTTATAAAATATTTGTAGTAATTTAAAAGTAGTTATCTCTTTATATTTTAAAATGAGTTATTGGTTTTTGGGCACATGGTATTAATAAGCTATGGTATTGGCCCATAGCATTGTAGCAAAACCTATTTATAAGTTTAAAAGTGTATATATTTTTAAATCATACAGTAACTTGCACAACAATATAAATTAAAGGGCTAGTAATCCATCCATAATGAGCATCAAAACACTTACTTGAATATACATTCAAATTTCTAAAAAAAAAAAAAAAATTCTAATTAACTAAACTATAACATTATTTAAAATAATAATAATTAAAATAAGTTGAACAAATATATATTTTAAAGAAACACATAACAAGATTTTGATCTTAACCATGGAGATTCACCTCCACTTTATCATAGAGATTCTTAATTTATAAATAGTCTTTGTTACAATACCATATGCCAATACCATGGTTTATCAATACCACATGCTTCATATGACATTTTTTAATTAATGAATTTTAAAAGGTTTACAAAGAGTAGAACTATTTTCTAAATAAATATCAACCCTCTATTTGTGTATACTACTAAAAATATTTTTAAATATTATATAGAAGTTAATTTTTATTATTTGACTAATAATTAAATTAAAATGATGAGAAATCCCATTCTAAAATAGACATGTCTATTATATGTGTAATTTCTATCACTTTTATCAATCATTTAATTATATGTAATTTCTATCAATTTTTATCAATCATTTAATTTATATAACTAAACTAATTTATTAAAAATAATTTTAATAATTTTAATTATTAAAATTTAATCTCACAATGCCAAACACTTAAATTTCAATTTCTCACTCACTTTCTTTTTAAATAATTTACAAATAATCTATATTATCTAATAACAATATATATATATATATATATATATATATATATATATATATTTTTTTTTTTTTTTCCACAAATTTATTGTCCATTTCGCCAATTGTATTTTCTCAACCCTGGGATTCTTCCAAGCTTTTATTTTAGCGCTGCGGGAACATTGTTTTTCAGCTGAGATAAAATGATTAAAAAAAAAAAAACTGTCGCATAAAAACCTGCAGCTACTTTTGTGATACACCATAAACATTTCTATTAAAAAAATAAAAATAAAATAAAAAACGAATGACAGCTGGTTGGCTGCCCAACTGTTTACATTGGACAACTGGATTTGCCATCGTCTCAGTTCGGCCCTCGGTCACTTGAATGAACAGCAGCCAGTCGTTGTGCAGTTGGTGGTCTACTGCTTCTTTGTTGCACACAAATTCGTATTCATCTACTGCTGCTAAATCGTATATATCCCTCGCGTGCAACCACTTCCACCACTGCCATTGGTGGGTCGAATTCTGCGCCAACATTAATGCAGAATAATTCGTATAAGCGTTGTGCAGCCAAGATTAATAATGCAGACGAGCCTGGCGAAGGGAAATCCGCCGTGTGTAATGAAGACAAGCAGCGGAGGCCGAGGGTTAAAGGAAACCGTCACCCTGTTTACAGAGGCGTCAGAATGCGGACTTGGGGAAAATGGGTTTCAGAGATTCGAGAGCCGAAGAAGAAGTCCAGAATTTGGCTGGGGACGTTCCCCTCGCCCGAAATGGCAGCTCGAGCCCACGACGTGGCGGCTCTAACTATAAAGGGAAAGTCGGCGTTCCTCAATTTCCCCCACCTCGCTGCTTCGTTGCCTCGCCCCGCCACATTATCCACCAGGGACATCCAGGAGGCGGCTGCCGCCGCCGCCGCCACAGCCGCCTTTCAGACGCCTTCGGAACAAGATCAAGACGCCGATAGTTCCCTCGAGCCTGCGGTCGCAAACACTGAAGCAATTCATCCAGAGTCCGGCATTATTGAAAAAAATGCAGCATCAGCTTGCGCGTCTAATTCTGCCTGGATTTCAAGTTTTCTTTCGGAGAACGAGTCGGTGATAATAGACGATGACATTCTGTTCGATCTGCCGAATTTTTTGGCTGATATGGCTGAAGCTCTACTGGTAGCCCCTCCCTGGTTACTTGAACAAGAGTTGCATGGTAATACTTATGCTGCTGATAATTTTTATGAAGGAAATGGATCAATATCTGCTGAAACGTCTCTATGGAACTATTCATAACCATTGATTCTACTGCCCGAAGATCTTTCATGAAGTTTTAGCAGATTCGACTGGATCTAATTTCAATTGCAATAATGGTAACGGTGGGTTATACGGTAATTGTGGAAATGCATCAGAGGCAACATTAGAATGCTGTGCTCTATAGTTTAGAAAAAATATTTTTAATGCCTCTTCGTATATTTTAATTCCTTTTGCCCAAGAGACATAATACTGTAATCAAGTCAAGTTCTTATATTATATATATATATATCATATATCATATATTTGTATATACAAATATATATATGTCTGAATTGTGCTGGAGAACAGGGTTGGATTATTATGGATTTCAAATAGTACTGGAGTTGGTGATAGACTTGCTTTCATATAGCTTGTAGCTTCTTACGCTACAAATTTATAGAAGAGGTTTCCAGAAATTCAAATTCAAATAAGAATAAGACTATTTGTAAATCACTTTGTGACATCAATATATTGAATTCCTTTAGCCCTACACGATTTCAACCTCATACACCATTTCAACTGCATGTATGCCAGAGGGAAATTCAGAATAAGAGTCTTGATCGTTGGCTGGCCCTTTTTCTCTAGTTTCAGTTACTTTTTTCCCTTCATAATAAATTGGGTTGAAGGTTTTTTCACTCAAATAATGAGTTGGAAGAATATAATTAATATTAGTTTTGTTAGATTTAAAATTTTTGTGATTCATAATATTGTAGATGAATATCTTTAAGATTAGTCATATCATCAAGATTTGGTAGATATTTTGAACCAATTATTCTGATAATCATCACATTAATTAGTTTGAAAAATCAATCAAATCTTAATGATATGATTAATTTGACCTTTTGAACCAACTATTGTGATAATCATCACATTAATTAGTTCGAAAAATCAACCAAATTTTAATAATATGATTAATCTGAAAAACATTCTATTTACCATACTAGCTTTGCTATTTAAATTTATTAAAATAAAATTATATATGATGATAATAAGCTACTATCATATTGATAATGAGCTACTGTCATGTCATATGATCTTTTTCTGTCAATAGAATAATGTTGAATATTTTTTCATTTTCTTCAGTCACATAATAGATGGAAGGATCTTATGAACGATCATCTGTTTAATATGATTTTTTTTTCCAATGGATTGAAATTGAATATTGGTTCATTTTCTTCATTCGGATAATAGATATTGGGAAGGATATGATTGACGAATATCCAAGCGTTGCAACTATTGGTTAAATGTGGATCATCCTGAGCTGTCATGTGATAGGCTCGTCGATGGAATGGATGATATTGTTTCAATGTGATAATAATGACATGTAATATGTCTTTTTTGTTGATTCAACAGCATAAAATAAAATAATAACATCATAAAATAATAGTAATAATAATTTATTATTTGATTTGATAATTGATGAATTCCATGGAGATGGAGTAGTCAAATCACTGTGGAAACAAGATTGGAGTAGTAGTTGCAGATTTTGAGCTTGCACTGCACTTCAATAATCCAAATAAGCTATCTATTTATCTTGATTTTAAAAAATATTTTTTTATGAAGTTGTACATATTATATTCTCTATAGCTTGGATGGATTTGAAACTATGAGTATATGTTTTTCTTTATACTGTATCCTGATGATGAACTACAGTGGGTAGTTCGAAACGCGTCGGTCCTAAAATTCTCATGTGATTTCTCGGAAGATTTATAATCTAATATGTTATGGATCACAAAAGCTTGCACTCTCAAAAACTAGGAGTATATGTTTTTCTTTATGTTTTGAAAATTGATCACATAAAATTTACAATTTTCAAGTTGGGAAAAGATGTTTTAAAATACAATACTTAAGATAAAATTTATTTTTAAAAGTATATGATTAGTCAATGACAAAGGTTAGAAGTCATTATAATATATCATATATTTTATACTAGTTTAACATTTTAAGTGGGAAAATTGGAAATTATAATAATATTTTTAGTATAAATTTAATATATTATTTTTATCAGAATTTATTAATTTAAGTAAAAAGGATAATAATTATTTTTTTCAAGTCTTAAAAAATATTAATTAAATAATTATTATAATATTTATATTGTATATTTGTTTATCTATTCTAGATAGAGATGAGATGTATTGTTAAAGTATTGGTTAACATACAGTTTTAAAATTTAATAGGCAAAAATTTAGTTGGTTAATAGTGTTCATGTAGCTCCACCCAATGAGATAACTAGCAATTTTGATAACTTAAATACTCTTAAATCAAAATTTCCGAAGATAAAAATTAAATAAACAATAATACTCGTACAACTTAACAAACTATATATATAATTGTTGATAAAGACTTGTGAAATTGTTGTTGATAAAAACAACACACAATTATCCATAGGTCTTCATCCACAACCATATATATTTCATATTTATTATTTTTAGTTTTAAAATATTAAATTTAATGATATTAAAGTTAATTAAACCGCCTCCATAAACACGACCAATAAATAACCTCACTAGAAACGCTGTAAATTTCTTCCGCACATTTGCTTACTGGTCAAAGACCATAAAGAACAATTAGGCGCAACTACATCTCATCACCTTCTGTTTCCGAGTGCAACCATCTCGCTGTAAATTCCCGTCTTATGGTGCCACACCACACAACTTCAAGACGGTGAGTTATAAAAAAAAAATGGTTTTGGATGGAACAGAAAGCCTTCAGCGTGGTCATTTTTGAAATTCTCAATCAACAAATCATTAATATGATATTCTTAAGGAGTAGCTGAAAAACAAATTGTCCGCTCAAATGTGAAAATGGTTGGAGAAATAAAATTTAAAAAACAAAATATAGTTAATTATTTTATCAAATAAAAATAATTAATTAAGAATAAATTTCTTAATCTATAAATTAGCGTTACTCGAAGGTCATCCATTTTAGTTTGAAGACTTTCTAAAGTTATGATGGGTAAAATAGTTTTTTTTTTCAAATGAAATATATCATATAATTTAATTTAATTAAATTAAAATTTTCATTTAAATGAAGTTTAAAAATTAAAATTCAAAATTTGATAAGCAGTTGTATCATAATTAAAATTAAATGGTGATAACTAATTTAGATTCATGTTAAATCTAGATACATCAAATATTTATAGGAATTAAATTTTTTTATCGGTAAATTTTTAAATTATTTAATTTTATGTTATTTATACATTAATAAAATTTTGTTGGAAATGTTGTCATTGATGGCAAAGGAGATGACAAAGGAGGAGCACCTGAAACATCATTCAAGGGGCAGAGAGGCAGCAGAAGAAACAAAGGAATTAAAGCAGAAGCAACAAAGGAATTAGAGACAGAGCAGTGGAGTTGAAAGAGCCTGAAGGAGTGTAATACAGAGGTTTATTTATGAATTAGGGGTTTAATACAATTTGTAGATGAATTATTGAGCAATTATTCATTAATTGAGTTTGTATGGCATAGACTTTGATTGAAGACTAAAACCCTGTGCAAAAGACTTAATATGCTTGGGGATGAGTTGGAGCATTGCTTAAATGGCAAAGGAGATGGCTAAGGAGAAGTCAAAGGAGCAGCAGAGGAGCTTCAGGAGCAAGGAGCAGCATCAGTCATGAGAAACTAGTTCTGAGTGTGGGAACATATTATAGTAAGTATGAAAAGAGTGTTGAAAACTGTGTGTGAAGAGTCGTGGAAATGCCCTACATAAAATAAGGAATTCGGTGTTGTTGAGTAATTGTAATAAGGTTTAATGCAAATGGTTTGATTTATAAACAATTCTGATGCGTGGAGGATATATATAAAATAAGGGTTAGTATAGATATATGAAGATCCTTTGTTCCGAACTTAGATGTGTTGTATTGATCGAATAACTCTGAAATAAGGGCTCATTTGAGATTCTGCACATATATATCTGAAGGGCCGGAAGGATCGATGTCACAAAAGGAGAGGCAGAACCATAGTCAAATGCGCAGTGTGAATGGAGCTATGCATAGTAACAGATGAAATCATAGCGATGAATAGTTATATATATATTGAAAGGAGCGGAACAAGGCGAGGATGGAACCTGGAGTGGAGAACGAAACCATGACCGAGAGGAACAGTGACGGTGGTTTGGAGTGAAACCGTGGGTTTCATCGCACCACCATCTGTCGGCAAGCGGTATTCCCGAATTCGCAGCGATTCCATAGAACAACTGACACGCATCCCTGAGCAAATTGGAAAACCACCATTTAAAGTGCGCCATTGCACGTTATACATCGACTAAAGATGCCGAGCGATATTGATATAGACCGTTGATCTGGAGGCTCGACATCTAACGGTGTTCACTCGCTGGACTTGGTCGAAGTTTAGTGAAAGAGCCCGGAGGTTAACTAAGGTACAATGCGTGCGGTTGATTGGTCTTTTGGTTGTATTGTGGGCCCGGGGCGGAGATATATGAAATGAATCTGGTTTATTAACTGTAGTACAAGGTCCGATGGAAAATATTAATGATGTTTATTAAGGTTTGTCGGGTTATTAAAATAAAGTGGAAGACTAAGGTTTCAAATCTATAAAAGATTGCCCGATTATCGTTGGACTCCGTTGTAATGGTTCCAATATTAAAGAACGCCGTAATATATATATATATATAGATATATTACGTATAATGGAATATGTGAACGTGGGTCAATATATGTACATGCCGAAGGTCAATTAATATGGTTTTAATAGCCAAAGTATTATGTGCCTTATATGCAAAAGCCCAAACCATATATATATATATATATATATATATATATATATATATATATATACGGTGCGCAATATATATAAAGGCAGGGTGCAATGCATCGTGGACCCGGAGCCAAAGGATGATATACATTTATACACTGTGCTAAAGTCATAAGGTTGAGTTTTTATTATGGTTTGACCACAGTTTTGAAGATGCCGAGAGTTGATTTTACCAAAGGTTCTGTAGTTGAAACTATTCAAAAGGTGTTTTAAATTTAAAGACTTTGGAATATGTGGGTCCAGATATATATAGCCCCATGTGGAATATTGTAAAGATTGAAAAATGAATGAATTTATATGTATGGTTTTATAACCATGGAAAAATTAAATATCCGCATTAATTCATTTTTGCCCAGATTTAAAATCAGCAAGTATATACGCAGCAGGTGCACAAAAGCACAGTGAACAAGTGAATAAACACAGGGATAAAAGCATGGGTCTGACAGAGGTAAACAAAGATTACAGGTTTGACAGGTATACATTCACAGGTGCACACAATTACAGTGAACCAAGGTACACAGAACAGTGACTCAACAACTGCAGAAAAGACAAAGCCAGTAAATCCAAAATCCAGAAATGAAGCTGAGTGGAATTGAGATGTATAATTGAAAAATGTAAATGTAAATATTTTTTTTATATTGTTTGTGATGCAAAGGCAAGTATCCTAAGGAAAAGAAAACTCCCACTGTAGCATGGAAATTTGTACAAATTGTTATATTCTAAAATTGAGTTGGATAAAGGAATAAGAAGACAGAAGCCGAAGAGTCATGACTGTTCACTCCAAATTCCTTTTGAAATACAAAGAGTCATGTGAGGATCTCTATATATAATATCAATTTGATATGCACAAAGAGGTCAGAGAGAGAAAATATAGAGAAGGCAGAGTATAGAAGTGTAAGGAAGAGAAGATTAAGAAAAGAAGAGCAGAAAGAGAAGCTACAGAACTGAGCTGATATCTGAGGTAAATCAGCAAACATTCAGTTTGATAAGTTGATGAAGTTGGAGCTTCCCTATCAAGTTGCATCTTGATAGCTGTCAGTTGTAGCTGACTGAGGTTGAAGCCTCCTGTAGGTTGGTGCCTGCAAAAAATTGAAGGGAGTTGGTGCTTCCTTGCAAGTTGTAGCTTGCAGAATTGAGGTTGGAGCCTCCTGTAGGTTGGTGCCTGCAGAAAAACAGTGGTGAGAGGGAGTTGGAGCTTGCCTTTGCATCACAACAATAATAAGATGTGGTTTTCTCCCTTTATGGGTTTCCACTTATATCTGGTGTCTTTGTGCATGATGTCTATGTGTTGATGTGGTTTATCTAATCTGATTAATACTTGTTGCTCACATATTAAGACTGTTTTTACATTAACAAATCTGCTTGACTTGCTACTCACAAATTAAGATTGCTCACATATTAAGTTGATCATGAAATGAAGGTGTAAATAAATTTTATGGGAAAAGTTTTAAAAAGTCCATATATGTGTTAAACTGATTCACCCCCCCCCCTCTCAGTTTAACTAAGAGTTCAACAATTGGTATCAGAGCAGGTTCCTTTGGTGTAAGCTTAATAGCTTGAAGGAGATCTGGTTGAGTCATGGACTATCAAAATGCACCTGTGTTAAATACAACAAACTTTCCTGAATGGAGAGATAAGGTTAAAACAGGTTTAATGGCCTATGAACCTGAGGTATGGAAGCTTGTATGTGATGGTTACTGCAAAGACTCACCCACGGTGAAAGAACAACAGAGGAATGCCAAGGCAAAATGTGTGATATATAACAATCTTCATAACAAGGACCTTGAGTTGATAATGGATTTAACCTCTGCAAAATAAATCTGGGATAGATTGCACTTCATGCATGGAGTAAACACTAAGGACTGCACTGACAAGAAGGATAAGAGAATTAAGAAGAAGAAAAATTCATGTCAACAGGAAAATATTCAATCAAATGAAGTACCTGCTAGTATGAATGGAGATAAGAACCATGAAGAAATTATAGCTAAAGAAAAAGCCAAGCTTGACACTGCTTTGACTGAAATAGAAAAATTGAAAAATGAAAACAAAGACCTTAAGATAGTGGTGCAAATATGTGATGAGAGATAATATGAGGATAAGAAAGAAATTGTTGACCTGAAGACACACCTTGAAGAAGCAAGGAAAATAGAAGACACTCTGCTGCAACAAATGAGAGAGAAAAGTCAGGAATGTGAAATATTGGAAGAAGAAGTAGTGAGCCTGAGAAAGAACTTAGAAAAAGCCCAAAGAGAACTATTAATGAATACATATCTAATGAAAGGCTCTGGATAGTTGGACCAGATTCTAAATGCACAAAGGTCACCTATCATAAAGACTGGGATAGGATATGAAGTTGAAACTAGTAAGTCCAAGGTTGAAGATAACAAGAAAATCATTTTTGTAAAAGCTGTAAAGAACAGTGAAGCAGCTCAGCAAACTCCTACAGAAGCAGAAGCCAGCAGGAACATGAGCTATAAAGAAACAAACAAAATCAAGCAGCAACATGAAAGAACAGAGAATGAGAGGATGAAACAGTCAACTGCTAAAGGCTCATATGCTCCTAAGGATGAATTGAACAAATTCGGAAGATGTCAAAGGAGGTTCCTTCCTCCTATGAAAAATAGCACATGTTTTTCCTGCCACAAACAAGGACATAATGCAGCATATTGCAAGACAAAGCCAATCTAGTCCAACCAGCAAAGGATGCAGCAAAAGAGAAGACTACCTCAAGCAAGAAAATAGAAAGGACAATCCTTCACCAGGTACACAAATTATTTTCATGGCTATTGTTATGCATGCAATAATTTTGGACATAAAATTTTTGATTGTAAAATGTATCCAAGAAGAGGAACAAAATATTATACATCAGCTCAAATGCACCTTGGTCAAATAAGATGTTATGTATGCCTCAAACTTGGTCACAAAGCAAAAGATTGTAATCTGCCATATACATTAAAGAACTCTAGATAGATGATGGGATCAAAGCAAATCAAACAAAACTATGAATTTAAAAGAAGTTCAGACATTATGAAGAACCCCAATAAAGTATGGAAGGAAAAGAGAAAGGGGGAGCCTATTATCTCAATAACATAATGAGTCCTCCATAGTCTTAGGGGGAGCTGCTCTAGGAAGCAAAGAAAAAATCCATCCAGTGACAAATATGAAGCAGCATCTCAGGGGGAGAGAAGTTCATATATAGACCCCATGAAAGTAGTCTAAAAATAACTCCATGTAATGAGAACAGCTTTGAGATTAGGAAGAAAAAGGAAATTCCTCTAAAAGAGAACTATAGAGAAAGAAGATCATCTAAAGTATTAAGTAGCTGACAGATTGATGGAAGAAGAGAAGAGAGCAAGAAGCCATGATGATAGAGGAAACCTTATCAATGAACATAAAAGCTAAGAATACTTTAGCACATTAAAGTGATGATCACAATATGCCCTATACTGCTAGAATTAACAATGTATCACATCAAGAAGGATGAGTAAGAAAAGTGCCTATCATCAGGTCATTACATCTTTCAAAAGGTCCACTTGGAGAAATGCAGTTAAGTGAGTAATAAATCTTTGAGTAATCAGCCCATGAAGATTCATAGAAAATAAATTGAAGACGTATTCCTGAAAATATTTATGTTAGATTAATTGAATTGAATATAAAGCAGTAATGATTCTAGAGCAGTTCTAGAAAGGAACATGCAATGGATTTCTTTGGAACAGAAGGACAGAAAAAGAAGAGTGGCAAATAATGCCAAGATCATATTCAATATATTGATGATTGTTGGTGTGAACAATGGAAAGATCAATAATAGAATTTAGGAAGGATGCATCAATTATGGGTTAATGTGCAAGCTGAATTGAAATCTCTACATGGTTTATCAAAGTAATATCAATTGGTGTTTAGGTACAAGCAGCATGCCTATCAACAAAATATCAAGTGTTGTCATAGAGCAGTAGTATGATACAGGTCCTCAGGATCAAAGGACTATGGCAAGAATGCATCAAGGTAAAATTCCCAGGGTTATCTGCATTCAGCATGAAAAGGGCAGTAGCAGTGCTAAAGGATCAGTATCTGATTTACACTTGAAGTAGTATATTGAGCACCGAAGCAATGTCTTTTTCTATATATAATTTCATGCCTTCCTACAGTTGGTACATGTATATCTTCAAGGCCTTTTTTTTAAAGATCAGTTACAAAACTGTGTGAAGTCTGTTTGCTGAGTTTTCAATTAATCATCTTGAATATGATTTCGTGGAAGTTCATTCTGATAGAACAGTTAAAGTATCAAAAGTATGAAGGACTAATTGGGTCAATTGAAGCTCAAAACTCTGTCTTTGAATCATCAAGAACATACTTCAGCAAAAAGGATTTGCTGACATCTCACCATTGAAAAGAGATTGATCACTGACATACATACCCCCATATGTCATAAAGAAAACTGCTTGGTTGATAAGTAAGACTAAACAATAAATTGAATGTATCTAGCCTCAAGGTTTTTGTTGTGAAAGTACATTACGCAAACAGTAAAGGAATTTGATCTCTAAGATCAAATTCAGGTTAATTCATTGATCACATTTGTAACAAGAACCTTCAGCTATTAAGAATAATATCAACATCCTAGCTCATATCATCACCAACAGGCAGGAAAGGTGTACCATAGCAACCAAAGATATATTGGCATCATTATCATAATTGAACAGGTGTGGTACTGCAGATGAGTATTGCAGGAGAAGACATATTCCATCTACAATCTTCCTCAACAGATTTGTATTTTTTATGAATATCATACTAGAGACAGAAGTGTATTTGAAGCATTCTCAGCATGTTAGCTTTGGCCAAATGAAACATCTCTGATAGATAAAGCTGGTACAATGTGTTCTATGAAGGATCATTATCCTCAATTTCAGCCTTATACTAGTGAAAGGAGACTGTGCTTTGGATCGTATACTCAAGTCCAATAATCCTCAAAGTGATCTCTCAACAAGACTTGTACATATGTCTGGAGAAGCATAGTACAAAGTCAGCAGAATAGGGCCTAAACATAACTCAGAGAGAGGAAATGCAGAAAGAAAACTAGGAAATGAGCAACCCTTTGCCATTGATGTCAAAGGGGGAGGAAAAACAAAAAGGGGATTTTAAAAGGCAAGCAGAGGAAGTATGTTTCCATCAATGCCAAAGGGGGAGACTGTTGGAAATGATGTCATTGATGGCAAAGGAGATGACAAAGGAGGAGCACCTGAAAGATCATTCAAGGGGCAAAGAGGCAGCAGAAGAAACAAAGGAATTGAAGCAGAAGCAACAAAGGAATTAGAGACAGAGAAATGGAGTTGAAAGGGCCTGAAGGAGTGTAATACAGAGGTTTATTTATGAATTAGGGGTTTAATACAATTTGTAGATGAATTATTGAGAAATTATTCATTAATTGAGTTTGTATGGCATAGACTTTGATTGAAGACTAAAACCCTATGCAAAAGACTTAATATGCTTGGGGATGAGTTGGAGCATTGCTTAAATGGCAAAGGAGATGGATAAGGAGAATTCAAAGGAGTAGTAGAGGAGCTTCAGGAGCAAGGAGCAGCATCAGTCATGAGAAACTGGTTCTGAGTGTGGGAACATATTATAGTAAGTATGAAAAGAGTGTTGAAAACTATGTGTGAAGGGTCGTGGAAATGCCTTGCATAAAATAAGGAATTCGGTGTTGTTGAGCAATTGTAATAAGGTTTAATGCAAATGGTTTGATTTATAAACAATTCTGATGCACGGAGGATATATATAAAATAAGGGTTAGTATAGATATATGAAGATCCTCTGTTCCGAACCTAGATGTGTTGTATTGATCAAATAACTCTGAAATAAGGGCTCATTTGAGATTCTGCACATATATATCTGAAGGGTCGGAAGGATCGATGTCACAAAAGGAGATGCGGAACCATAGTCAAATGCGCAGTGTGAATGGAGCTATGCGTAGTAACAGATGAAATCACAGTGATGAATAGTTATATATATATATATCGAAAGGAGCGGAACACATAAAAGAGCGGAACAAGGCGAGGACAAAACCTGGAGTGGAGAACGGAACCGTGACCGAGAGGAAGAGTGACGGAAGTTTGGATCGAAACCGTGGGTTTCATCGCACCACCATCTGTCGGTAAGCGGTATTCCCGAATTCGCAGCGATTCCATAGAACAACTGACACGTGTCCCTGAGCGAATTGGAAAACCACTGTTTAAAGTGCGCCATTGCACATTATACATCAACTGAAGATGCCGAGTGATATTGATATAGACCGTTGATCTGGAGGCTCGACATCTAACGGTGTTCGCTCACTGGACTTGGCCGAAGTTTAATGAAAGATCCCGGAGGTTAACTAAGGTACGATGCGTGCGGTTGATTGGTCTTTTGGTTGTATTGTGGGCCCGAGGCGGAGATATATGAAATGAATCTGGTTTATTAACTGTAGTACAAGGTCCGATGGAAAATATTAATGATGTTTATTAAGGTTTGCCGGGTTATTAAAATAAGGTGGAAGACTAAGGTTTCAAATCTATAAAAGATTGCCCGATTATCGTTGGACTCCATTGCAATGGTTCCAATATTAAAGAACGCTGTAATATATATATATATATATATATATATATATATATATATATATATTACGTATAATGGAATATGTGAACGTGGGTCAATATATGTACATGCCGAAGGTCAATTAATATGGTTTTAATAGCCAAAGTATTATGCGCCTTATATGCAAAAGCCCAAACCATATATATATATACAGTGCATAATATATATAAAGGCAGGGTGCAATGCATCGTGGGCTCGGAGCCAAAGGACAATATACATTTATACACTGTGCTAAAGTCATAAGGTTGGGTTTTTATTATGGTTTGACCACAGTTTTGAAAATGCGGAGAGTTGATTTTACCAAAGGTTCTGTAGTTGAAACTATTCAAAAGGTGTTTTAACTTTAAAGACTTTGGAATATGTGGGTCCAGATATATATAGTCCCATGTGAAATATTGTAAAGATTGAAAAATGAATGAATTTATATGTATGGTTTTATAACCATGGAAAAATGAAATATCCGCATTAATTCTTTTTTGCCCAGATTTAAAATCAGCAGGTATATATGCAGCAGGTGCACAAAAGCACAGTGAACAGGTGAATAAACACAGGGATAAAAGCTTGGGTCTGACAGAGGTAAACAAAGATTACAGGTTTGATAGGTATACATTCACAGGTGCACACAATTACAGTGAACCAAGGTACACAGAACAGTCACTCAACAACTGCAGAAAAGACAAAGCCAGTAAATTCAAAATCCAGAAAAGAAGCTGAGTGGAATTGAGATGTATAATTGAAAAATGTAAATGTAAATATTTTTTTTATATTGTTTGTGATGCAAAGGCAAGTATCCTAAGGAAAAGAAAACTCCCACTATAGCATGGAAATTTGTACATATTGTTATATTTTAAAATTGAGTTGGATAAAGGAATAAGAAGACAGAAGCCGAAGAGTCATGATTGTTCACTCCAAATTCCTTTTGAAATACAAAGAGTCATGTGAGGATCTCTATATATAATATCAATTTGATATGCACAAAGAGGTCAGAGAGAGAAAATATAGAGAAGGCAGAGTATAGAAGTGTAAGGCAGAGAATATTAAGAAAATAAGAGTAGAAAGAGAAGCTACAGAACAAAGCTGATATCTGAGGTAAATCAGCAAACATTCAGTTTGATAAGTTGAGGAAGTTGGAGCTTCCTTATCAAGTTGTAGCTTGATAGCTGTCAGTTGTAGCTGACTGAGGTTGAAGCCTCCTGTAGGTTGGTGCTTGCAGAAAATTGAAGCGATTTGGTGCTTCCTTGCAAGTTGTAGCTTGCATAATTGAGGTAGGAGCCTCCTGTAGGTTGGTGCCTGCAGAAAAATAGTGGTGAGAGGGAGTTGGAGCTTGCCTTTGCATCACAACAATAATAAGATTTGTTTTTCTCCCTTTATGGGTTTCCACTTATATCTGGTGTCTTTGTGCATGATGTTTATGTGTTGATCTGATTTATATCATCTGCTTAATACCTGCTGCTCTCATATTAAGTCTGCTGTTATATTATATTAATACTTGCTGTTCACATTCTAAGATTACTCACATATTAAGTTGGACATGAAATGAAGGTGTAAATAAGGTTTAATAAAAGGTTTAAAATATTATGAATGTGTTAAACTGATTCACCCCCCCCCCCCTCTCAGTTTAACTAAGAGTTCAACAAATTTATGGTTTTTAATGTTTGATAGGTTTAAATTTAAAATGGATTTAGGTTAATTTTATTTGTTTTAGGTGTTGTCATATACATATTGATTAAATAGGTGTTAAGAAAGCAAGAGATTAATTGGAATTTTTCAATATTTTATTTCTACTCTAGAAAAAAGTGAGAGAAATGTCCTCAAATCACCATAGTTTACTTGGTAGTGTGAAAAATATTTTGTAGAAATTATACAAAAAATATGTATATCAATGGATTCAATCCGATCATGTGATATGCTAAAGTAAGATACTGAATCATTTTACAAATTAATTGCGGAAAATAAACACGTTTTCCAAATCACAACAAGTAAAAGAAAGAAGAAAATCAATCCACAACACAGATATTTTTCCTGGGGAAAGCTTGCTACTCAACTTACTACTCAAAATCCCCTATCTCTATTGTATATTCAACCAAGGAATCATGAAACAATTACAATGCACTCTTCTCACAAGAATCTATTGCACTCTGCTAACTGCTAACTGTTTCACACTGATCCGGACAAAATCGACCAACACTTAGCCAATTTCCTGCCTCTGCTTAGCCTGCATGCCTTGCGCAATTACTGTAGAATTAAATCCCTATTATTTAGGAATTTCAGCCTTCCAAAACTGTGCAATTCTCATGGGCAATCTTGTGTGTGTATTACTGCATGCGGGTAGTTTGCTAATAATACAACTGACAGTTAACATCCCTTTAACCTCTAACTCAACTCGGTCTTCATTAGAACTGACATGCATGCAGCTATTAATAGTAAATCACCAGTCACTTGAAAAATCACTGCATGTGAATTAAATCTAATTTAATTCACTTGACCTCTCACTAGTGCAACAATCATTTACAACTAGTTAAATTGATTTTAACTCAATTAATTGAGTTAACTGATTTCTCATGCATTAAACTAATACACTAACTGCAACTTGGACTCTAAAACAAATAGAATCACTCAGCATGCCTCACCAACCACCCTTAACTCGAATTCCATGAGGTAACTGGGTTTATCACACTCAGTTAACTATTACAAGTGATTATGAGATAAGATTACAAGTTATTATCCAATTTCATTAAGGGAAAATTAAATTAGATGCACATTTATTGTTGAATTTTCAACACCCCCTCTCAACAAGAAAGGGATTATCAGCTACCCCGATCCTGCCTCTATGGTATTCAAATTTTCTCTTGGTGAGAGCCTTCGTTAGAATATTTGCATCCTGATCCACCCTAGGAATGTACTGAAGTAAAATAATGCATCTCTGAACACAATCTTTGAGATGGTGGTACCAGATGTCTATATTATTGGACCTGTCATGGAATAATGGATTAAATGAGAGTTTTATGCAACTCTGGTTATCACAATGTATCACCATCGGATCCATCTGATGACCAAACAAACCAACATGAATATTCCTCATCCAGATGGCTTCACATGAAGCCTAATTGGCTGCCATTTACTTTTCCTTGGCTGAACTGAGTGCAACTGATCTCTACTTCCTCCTATACCAAGAAAATTTTGTCGATCCTATGGTGAAGATCCCTCCTAATGGGCTCTTCCTATCTGATGGACTGCCTACCCAATTCGCATCAGTGAAGCCTTAAAGCTTCCACAACAAGAAAAGCTCTCTTTTAGCACCATAAGTTAGCACCACTTACGTTATGTGGTGTTAATGTGGTGTAAATGTTTATGTATCATATTAAAAATGAATTATATCACCATAAGTTAGCACCACTTAAGTTATGTGGTGTTAATGTGGTGTAAATGTTTATGTATTATATTAAAAATGAATTATATCACCATAAGTTAGCACCACTTACGTTATGTGGTGTTAATGTGGTGTAAATGTTTATGTATCATATTAAAAATGAAGTATATAATCACCATATTTGACAGACAAGTTAGCACCATTCTTACTATCTCGTGTTAAAGTGAAATAATTTTTTATTGATCTTATTGGAAGTGGAGTATATCACCATATATTTAAAGAAGTGGTGTATGCTATATTCTCAAGTTCTATAAAGTAGGGTATTTAACTTTGTGTTTGCCATGTTGGCATGTACAAGTGGATTTATTAATGTGAATTGTCACCATAACTATAAAAAAATTACAAATATTTATATTATGAATATATAAATTAGAACTAAACTCACAAATATTTATTTTATAATATTTATTTGTTTGTCATGTTTACATGTAAAACTAAAATTCAAAGTAATTGTCTCAATATTTTATTTCAATTATTTACTTTTTATATTGTTCTCATTTTGCACCATAAATACAACAAATTCAAAATAATTGTTTTCTAAATATTTTATTTCAATTATTTACTTTTTATATTATTCTCATTTTGCACCATAAATACAACAAATTCAAAGTAATTGTTTTCTAAATATTTTATTTCAATTATTTACTTTTTATATTATTCTCATGAGAAAATAAATACACAAAACCATATTACATAATTATTTATTTTATGAATAAGCCAATTAAGATAAATATTTTTATATTATTGTAATTTAAAAATAAAATAAGGGTGAATTCAATGGAGTTGGGTTACTCTTTTTTGAAAGAACTTCTGTTCCAAAGATTGAAAATGTATCTTTGTGAGGGTATTTTTTAAGCCCTCCATCAAAGCTTTTAAAAGGTCCATCTAGGACTAAATAAAACCCTGAATTAAACTACATAGCTCCATCGTCAATACGAACTTGATCTTTTCGAACTCTTTTCGAATTCTTTTCCTCAGCTGGAACTTGATCTTATCGAACTCGCTCTTGTAGTCTGGGAAGTCTTGGGCTAATTTCACCAAGCTCATAGAGATATGCTCCAAGGCTTTGCCAAGGATGCTCTTCATAGACCAATAAAGATACAATGTCTTCTTGAATTATGTTATTCTGCCCCTTGTTTGTCCCAAATCTGGTATTAAACCTCTCCATTCCTTAATATCCATCTTTGTCTCTGCATGTTTATTTATGTCAGCTTCCCATTTTTCAATGAGCTTTTGAATTTCCTCTGATGTGTTCTCGTGGTATGATTTCGCTGCCTCTTGGATCACATCGATTGCAGGCCTCCTTCCTCTCGGATTGCTCAGGGGTGAGCTGGGTTGGGCTTCTACCGTCTTCCCTTTATCTTTCCAGCCACGACCTCAAGCTGCAGTGCTCTTGGAATGGTCGTGAGCTGCAGGACTCTTGGAGCATGCCATCACACAATATTTCACTAGGTTTCCAGATAGGTGACCTGTCCACACAATCAAACAAAGGCATAATTCCATATAATGAAAACCATCAAAGGTCCATGGATCCCAGTTATCAGAAGAAAGGTGACCCGAGGGCATCTTCCCAGGACTTCGCCCCTGCCCATCCCTCTATGGACCCATTGCCCTCATACCCTGCTTAATTTCTACCACCCCCTGTCCCTGACGGTCGCACGCACCCCATAAATTATCCCCATAACCCAAAGAGTTGATGCCTTCCTTCAATCTCTTGACCTCCCTTCAGGTGTCCTCTCTCTCGTCATACCTCCCACCCTCGAAATTGACAAAAGAGGCATCGTTTCCCATTGCTCGGGCGTAGGTGGAATTCCCTCTCCCATTCCTCATGCGTACTGAGCCCAAGTAGCTCAAGGTGGTATAAACCAGCAAAGCCTTTGAACTAAACACAACCCATGACTGCTCCTTAACTCTATACCCTGACAGGATTTCCCGACCCCTCACCATTCCATCTTGTTGGCATCCCTTACCTGACAGACTCACACTTGGGTGCAAGTTGAGGCCATGCCCAATTCCTACTTTGACACAAAGGCAGAGACCCAAAAGAACCCCAACCTTCCCTCAACGAGAGTCGTAATGGTTCTGCTCTCCCCTACCTAGTAGAAGACTATACCAGTCCAACTTAATCACCTTATGCTCCCATAGAGACCGAACCAAATCATAAAACATAAAAATGGCATGAACAAGGGATAGGAAACCAAGCACATACCTAAGTTTCATCATGGTGGAAGTGCAATGGAGATTTGTTATCCTGCTGTTGCACCTACACCAAAGTCTTTCGTCATAACAAAACCCCCACACCTTCCTCCACCCCGTTTTAAGCTCCATGCACGGGCCTCTGTCCCACTACCTCACCTCGTGTTGCATGCGAAATTACAACCTGCCGCCCTTGCCACTCATGTGGAAGGTGGTTGGCTTCAACCCCAAGGACACTACCATTAACACTGATGGGAGGGCCGATCTTCTTCGTTACACCCCGATCGGGGAGCTGAGTCCGAGAACTGTGGGTGAGCTCTGCCCTCTGACCTATCTTGCTCTTTGATGCTATGCAGCTTGATCCATCATTCTTCCCTAAGATTAGGAAGCATGCTTAATTCAATAGGTTCATTCAGGTGAGCACAACCACAATTTTCCAGAAGGTCCGCTGCTCTATTTCCTTCCCTCCTTACATGGGTGATAGTGATATAATCAAATTTCTTGTTTGTATCCTCCAATCCTTGCACATGTGAAGAAGTACGCCATCTTTAGCTTAGTTTCCCCCACTTCATTCCTTGATTAAGTTTTTTGAGAGTGTTCGTAACCAACTAAGAGTCTCCTTCGATTACTAGCTTTCTGTATCCTAGCCTGATGGCTAAGAGGAGACCTTGCTGCACTCCTATGAATTATGCTTCATTGTTGTTGGCAAAGCCACAGGAGTCATCATATATGAATCTTGTTGTGCCATGATGATCTCGAAAAATCCCTCCAACCCCTGCTTGCCCCGGATTTCCTTTCGAGGCTCCATCAACGCTGAGTTTGATGAATCCTTCTAGAGGAGGTTTGAAGATCTTGATGGTGTCCCTTATTTCAGGGATAGCTTTCCAAGAAGCTGGAGAGACCATGCTAGGCGCTAGGTGGAGGCCTTGGAGAATTTTTTCTTCCTAAGGAGCCATTTTCCAATCATCTGGCATACATTTCTCCAAGAGGATGCACTAGTAGAAAATGATGAAATTAGTGACTAGGTGACTAAAAAAGTTAGTCACCACAATTATTTCAAGTGAATTACTACTAAATTTGATCAATTTTAAGTCAACGAACTAAAAATGACTAATTTAAATGACTATTTTAGTCTAGGGTTAAAATATATGACTAGATGATTTTATTGTACCAGCTAGCGCGCTCTCTGACAGGTCGAGAGAAAGCTGACCTACCTGCGACCTCCCAGCCGCCATGGCATCAAGAGGGGGACCCGAGGCTCCCCTTCCTCCTCCTCTAGAAGTCCTTTCATTCAAGAAAATGATAGCAACCAGTAACAAGCGCCCTCTGACTGGATCTCAGCAAATGTTCGTGAAGAATCTGGATAGCATCCCTTCGGTGGCCCTTCAAATCAAAGAAACTTGTCGATCTGCATTGAACCTAGCTGAAAGAGGTCTCATTGGAAAATTTACTGGCCTCTAGCCGTCTCCCAAAGCTGTGGAAGACTGGGTTCAGAGGAACTAGATTCCTTTAGTCTCAGAAGGCATCAAAAGCCACTTCGTAGGCAAAGGATACTTGTTTTTGTTTTTTAGAATGTGGAAGACAGAAGCCTCATCTTCAGGAATGGCCCATATTTTATGGGTCCTAAGGGACTATACTTAAATAAATGGACCCCTAACTTAGATCATGCTCAATATGTGCCTTCAACTGTTCTATTGTGGGTAAGCCTCCCACATCTCCCACTGCATTGCTCGAACCAGAAGTCTCTCCAAACCATTGGCAATACCCTCAGAAAGTATATTGATCAAGCAGTGAGAAAAGATCAATACTCATGTGAACGTATATGTGTCGAGGAGGATTTGGAAGTTGGGCTACCTAAAGCTATCAAACTAACAGTTGCTGACTGGACCCATATCCAGGAGCTGGATTATGAGAAGCTTCCATTTAAATGCAGGCACTGTCACGGCTATGGCCATTTTGCAAGGCACACTAGTACATTTGGTCAAAATTCCAACAATTTAGTTCCGACACTTTTGACGTATTGTCAGAAATTTCCCCAATTTTTATCAATTTCTCAAACCCGCCAACAATCGTCGCTCTAGCGATTTTTTTGGAGTATCGTCGGAACAACGACGTTTTGGACAATCATCGGAATACCGATGTTACATGACAAACCGTCGAAATACCAATGTTATAGGACAAACCGTCGGTATTGTGACGTTTAGGAGACCGTCGTCGATCTTGAGACGTTTAAGGAAACCATCGGTCTTGCGAAGTTGAGGGAAAAACCGTTGGAATACTGACAAGGTCTGTTAGTCATCCATAATTCTAATGATATCCAAAGATGACTAAATTGCCAATCTTAGATTTCTAGAAATAATATTTCAAAGAAAGCATTATGAGTTCTAGAAATCTCACTGCCTTCATCATTCTGAGTCTTTCAGTTCACCAAAATATTCATCTATCTCTCCTAAAGGTTATCCTGCTATTTCAAAAGAAGAAAGCTCATTTCAGGCTATTTTATCCATGTTTTTATCAATCCATTTCCCTCTGAAAAATAACCCATTTTCCCTTTATCAACTCTTCATTTCCCTCTAAAAACCCCACTTTTTCCTTCACTAAAATTCCTCATTTACCCATAAAAACCCCTTTAAACCTATAAAAACCCCTTTTTTATGGTTTAAACTGCCTTTTTATACCTATCGGAACTTCTAAATTGGCCTAAAAAGTAGTCTTTTTTCAATTAAGGGTTTAAGCCCCCGAGGGCTTAAAATATTTGGCCCCTCTGTCATATGACCTAACCCCCGACCATGGGCTAATTCTTAGCCCCCTAACCCCATTTCTCTTCCCCCTTGGTTCCCTACTCCTCCACACGACCGCACTTCTACCTAATCCCTAGCCCCCCTTCCCTTATCTTCTATTTTACCCCTGCACCTATGGAAAAACATGTTTTTTTTTTGTTTTCTCCCTGCCACACTTATAAAAACCTGCATTAATCTGAGCCATTGATCTATTTTGATCCTACGACGCTAACTAACCCTATCTTTCCTCACCTTTCCTCTAGCCCTTCTCTTGCCTTCCTTTTCCTCCGCACTACGCTTTCTCATAACCAATCGCAACCATCGATCTCATTAGATCAAACGGTAGCTGCCACCTCCCCTCCCTTCCTTTGATCACCCGACTGATACATATCCATCCATCCACACCGTCGATTCTTTTCATCTGATGGTCCTCGTTTTATCTGATCAAAATGATCTCGCTGATCAACCATCATGCTACCAAACGAAATAGGTGATGTCACCTACCGGTCCCACATCCCACTACCTAGTCCCCTCTCCAAATCACTGGCCGAAACCTATCTCCCACTAAAACTCCCACCCGCGCACCTTTCCATCGCGCTCCTCTCCGCACCGTCGGATCTGCCCCTTCCCATCCGACGGCTCATATGCGATATCACGCAACATTTGCTCCCGAGGTTTAATAACCAAAATTTACGCAAAACCGGCAGTTTTCCAAGGGATGCGTGTCATAAAATAACTGGATCGTGTTCGATTTGGGAAAAACCACAAACCACCGTTGCCCCACGCAAAAACCACTAATGGTTTTTCAAAACCACTTTGCGCATTTTTCGCGCCAAAGTCATTTTAAACCCCATTTTTCATGGTTTTTGCCATGGAAATCCCTTCCGCGCATTCATTTATTCCTCACTACTCCTCTGCCACTCCATTAGCCTCTGTAAAGCAGTTTTAAGCCCTTGCGCAGGATTTTATAACATATTTTGTGGTTTGTTTCAAGTTCTATGGCGGTTTTGGGGCCGAAAGCCCTCCTACAGTCCGTAAAAGGACAGGGCCAGAAAGTGATGTCCTTCACAGTCTAAACAAAGGCCAAATAATGAAGAAATGGGTTGTTAGGTTTCATTTTATGGTTTGATCAGTGCTTTATGAGCACTGTTTATACCATCACACCCTCCAACGCACTAAAAAGCCACCTGCACACAACAGAACAAAGAAGAATCAGTGAAGTAAGAAGAAAGGCCAAAGAAACAGAGATTAAAGGCTTAAAGGAATATTAAGGAATAAAAACACAGTTAAAGACAGGTGAAAGAAGTTTAAAAGATCTGGAAGGAGATAAAGGAATAGAACAAATTATTTAAGAAGTGATAAAGCAACAAACAACAAAGAATATTAATTTAAAAAGAAGATCAAGGCTAAAGGGCCTTAAAACACAGTTTTATGATGAAATCAAGGCAAAATAGGCTTAGAGACAGCCTCAAATACATCAAAGGAGCAGTTATTCACTTGATAAATAAAAAAAAACACCTTTCACTTACTTTATACCTCAAAAGACAAATAAATTGTTATTACACAAAAGAAGATATTTTAAAACTGTCAGACAGTTATTGTAAAGATAGAAAAAGGCCTCAAAGTCAATATTTTCAGCTATTTTATCCTCAGGAAGTAAATACATATTTATTACATAGAGAAGTAGTTGAGAAACATTCCTACCTTATGCCTTGCATGGTTTTTAAGGATAGGAGTGCATTTATTATGTCATTAATAATATTTTGAACCCTAGATAGTTCCACCTCCTCATTTGCAGCGTAAATACTGCATTCGAACTCATTGTATGGGGGGCATTTGATGACTCTTTTAAAGTAATACATAGCTCTACTGAAGATTAAAAGGAAATTGATGTACTGGAACCTGTGGATGTTTTGACCTATTTGTGGATGAAGAAAGCTCTATCATTGGATCCCTGAGCTTGGTTATTGGTGAAGTATTCTAAATTGTTGATGTTTTTCCTATTTTCCATTCCGTTTTCATCATTTTCTTGCTTACAGTAGAGTAAAAAGTTTAGGCTAAGAAATGTCTCCTAGAAGAACCTTAGACCTGTTTACTCTTCACTGTCTTCATGTTTTCATCTTCTGAAGGTTTTATTAAGTAGTTTGACTGCTTTTCAACCCTCATGGTTTTTTATTTCTTAAATAGTTCAATACAGTGGCCTCAAGAATGATTTATGGTTTTCCCTGCTTGCTTGTTGCTATTTAAAAAAATGTTTTTTGAAGTCTCCCTTCAAAGTACCATTGTCCAAAGTCTGCCAAAGAGGTTTGTTTTGATCATACCCTTTGTACTTGCTCAAATAATTGTTTTGAAGGTATTTATAGCTGTAATCACAGATGTTTAGAAGTTCCCTCTTCTATGAATGCAGTTATTTGTGAATCTTGAATGTTTTCTTATCCTTGAAAGTGAAATATTTGATGAAATAGAGTGTTCCTTGACTCTTAGATTTCATTTTGAAAGTTTGTCTTGAAATTTTTATTTGCTGAAGTGTGATTTGTAGAATTCATAGTTATCCCTATCTATAAAATACTTCTTCATGTTCAAATGATGTTTTAAGTCCCTTTATTGAAGAGTACATATAATTAAGGATTCTTAACTGCCCTTAGTTCTACTTTTTATTCTAAACCCTTAATGTTCATTTCATTTCACCTGAAAACTTTGTAGATCCAACAACCAAGTTATATTTGCCCTTTGATACCCCTAATTCATCTACAAACTTGTTACAAACTTCCATTTGACTCCATTGCCCAATGACTTAGAGATTTCCCTTTTCTATCTATGCTACCTAGATCATCATGTCCCACAAAAACATCAAACAAATTCATGCTTAATAACTAGCCTAAAATCAACCTTTTTCAAACAAACAAGTCATATCTTTGCAAACATATCGAGAGATCCCTCTCTGAGACTAGGAGGGCTAGATCCTAGAGCTCTAAAGACTAGTTTATATGTTGCCTTGTCATTTGGCTTTCCAATCTGCCAAATCACAGGATCCCAACATTTTTGCGATCACGGTGGGACCTTTTTGAGTAAAAGTACCTAAACAAGATACTCAGTATTCATTTAAGTGAAATATAGCTTCTTCAAGCACTACCAACATAATAGTAATCATGATAAGATCTGTCTGAATCAGTGACAATCTAAGTAAACCTTAGGATTCTAAGAGACCCTTATCAAACCTTGAAGAAATTAGCTGATAAGCTATAGAGTAGACTCTGTTTTTTTCACCACCTTAGCTAAGTTTTGAATCAGGTATAGGACACTCTCATAACCAAAGAACCACATAAAACTCCCCAAAACATTTCAGATTGATTTTTTGGTGGTGCACCATAAAACATTTTACCTTCAAAAAAGCTAAAAAAATTTCCACCTGACGACTCCACTAGCCCCAGTAGGCCTATTACTCATCTAGTACTCCATATTTCCTTTGGAATGTGTTAAACAGCCTTGAGGAAGTTTAGAAACCTAGTCCCCTATTATAGAAATAACTGTGAGAGGAAAAATCTTAAAAAATAGTCCTAAAAACTTCAAACCTCTCTAAATTTTGGAAATTGAAATCTGGCTTCACATAGGATCAGCACTACATCCCATCCAGATCCTAATCTCCCTACCATAGTTGAAAATCCAGAGAATATTTTGTGGTAGACTCCTAGATCTGGAAAACCAACTACGGATAGGACCATCCTAAGAACAAGATCTATCCCTGAAAAACTTACAGTCTTGAAAGACCCTCACTTTGACTTACCTCACACAAAGAATATTTTTAGAAATAAGTCTCAAAGTGATTTAAACCAAGCTAATTTTGAAACCACAGGTTTGCAACAGAGCTTTAGTAGAGAGGCTTCACCTTCGACTCCACCTGATTCTCAGCTTCTCCATCATTTCAGCTCCTTCCATAACAAAATCTGCTCATCATCAGTTTGTTGGCTCAAGTGTTTCTTCCACTCCTATCCACACATCCACTATTCAAAACACTCCATTTCAGCCCAATTTCCCTCTTGTTAATCCACCTCTTGTAAATCCCCCATTATTTCCTATCATGGCGGCATGGTATTCTCCACTAGTGTTACCAAAACCTCTGGTTCCCCTACCCAATGATTACCAATCCAAAATTCCCCATTTCACTGGAAATGAACCTACTACCCAACAACATGTAGATAAAATGAATGATGCCTTTGATTACATGGAAATAGAATAAGAGACCATTAAAATGAGAATTTTTTCTCAAAGTTTAGGAGGAGAAGTCAAGAAATGGTTTAAAAATTTAGCTCCTCACAGCATAAATGATCTCCTTTCTTTATATCAAACATTCATAAAAAAATGGGAAATTAGAAAAAACCCCTTCCAAATCCTTTCAGAATATACCAATATCAAAAGAAACAGTGGGGAAGGTGTCCAAGAATATTGCACTAGATTCAATAGTGTTTAAAATTCACTTCCTCCAGACATGAAACCTCCATTAGGCTTAGAATTTTCTAAATTTCCAGAGGGCTTTGATCCTGAAATGGCCTACCAGCTAAGAGAAAGAGACCCGTCAACTTTAGAAGATATGCAGCGGGGAACCTTAAGTGTAGAAGCAAATCAAATTGAGAAAAGAGCTAGGTTGAGAGCAGAGAAAAGAGTTACATACAGGGATGATACAATAGCATCAACCTCATCATCAGATACTAAAATTATTAACTTAGTGAAGGTAATGGAGAGGATGCTTGAAAAGATAAATTTGAATGATAGAGTGCCTCCTAGAGAAAACATAAACAAAAATAGAAATAAAAATATCAGAAGAGACCCTAATCAAGATAGGAAAAGAGATAATGAACAACAGATTAGGCCTCCCTTTCAACAAAATTATATTGATCAAGAAGAAGAAAGGGAAGTTGAAAATCATGTAAAAGTGATAGGATCTGACAGTGAGACAAATTTTTTTCTCACTGAAGAAGAACAAGGATTCTTCTCTTCATAACAAATTGAAAACAATCATGAATATTATAAAGATTACAGATTGGGGTTTGAAAATGAAATCATGGAGGTACACAAGCAATATTATCTTAGAAGCAAAGGGAGACCAGAAATTTCTAATGAAAAAAACACTAGTACTGTTGTTAAGAAGACTTTAGAAAATCAGCCCAAAAATACAACCAGGAACATCAACACTATGGCCAAGAAAACTGATATAAATAAAGACAAAAACAGTTAGCAAAGTGTTGAACAAATCTTCCCTAGTACTTCTGCTAGTGGCCCTAACAAATCTGTCCCAAATAACAGTCCAAATAAAAATCAGAAAATCAGAATTGCTGAAAGAATAGTAAATGAAAAAACAGATGTAAATATGTCAAGAACAATAGTTCCTTTCATTCTTGAAGGGGAAATTTCCAAGATTAAAATCACCATACCCTTAGTTGAACTAGTAACTCAGTATGTATATAAAAACCAAGTTTTGAAAGCTTTGAATATAGGCAGTGACACTGATACTTTAAACTTGACAGATGATAAACCAGAGTTATTGTTTGGTCCTGAAGTGGAAGGAAAATACCAAGAAGGGGCTATCCATCCCTTCTATGTCAGTCTGAATATACATGAAAAGATCTTGCATAATGCCATGCTAGGCTCAGGTGCTTCACACAATCTTATGCCCAAAGTAGTAATGGAAAGCCTAGGCTTAGAAATTACTAAACCTTACAAAGACCTTTACTCCTTTGATTCAAGCAGGGTCAAATGCTTAAGCCTAATCAAATATTTGTGTGTCAACTTGGCACAAACTCCTGCTAAGAGTCTAGTAATGGACATAGTAGTAGCTGACATTCCCCCTAAGTATGGCATGCTTCTATCTAGATCATGGGGAGCCAAACTTCAGGGAAGCCTTAAAATGGACATGTCTTATTCCACCATCCCAGTATTTAACCAAACTAGAAGATTATACAGGGATCCCACATGAAATACATGGTGAGAAACATTGATATACCAAAAAATTCTCCTATCTACTCCATTCATTCAAATTTGGATTCCTTTATCTTATATAATGAAGATGAAATCAGCTAACAAGAAAAGGAAAACAAAGGAGAAATTAGTCTACTAGAATAGTCAAATCTTCCATTAACTCAAGAAAAGAATAGTCCAGATTTTAGTAGCCTTGAACAGCAGAAAGAAAATGAAAATGAGAGTGAAATATCTTGGAAAATAAACTTTGATGGCTCTTGTAGCAAAATAAGTGTAGGGGTTGGTGTATGGATACAAAACACAAACAAAGGATTTTCCTATAAACTGGATTTTCCATGCACAAATGACATTGTTGAATATGAAGCCCTCCTTATTGGCCTACACTTACTCAAAGATTTAGGAGACAAAAGAATATCACTCCAAGGGGATTCTAAGCTAATTATCAGACAGATTAAAGGGGATTATTCAACCAAAAACCCAAAATTCAGAGAATATAGAAATGCTACCCTCGATCTCCTAAAAACCTTTGAAAAACATGAACTCATTTTCATCCTAAGAGCTCAAAATCATCTAGCAAATGAACTTGCCTTTGCTGCTAGTAATTGCCAAATACTGCAAACAAATGAACAATCTAATATAAAGGTAAAAAACAGGCCTACAGTACCTGACAATGAAAATTATTGGCAAGTATTCGAAGGAGACAAACACATAGATGATTTTCTGCAATCAAAGAATGACTTTGCCATACCAATACCTTTTTCAAGCCATGAGGAAAATTGTTTTAATGAAAAACAAAACCCTGAAACAGAGCTGTCTTTTTCTGCTGATATAAACCATTTTGAACATCCTTTTATAGCAGAATAATTGACAGTACAGACCAGAAATACCTGGAACTTTTACAGTGTAAAAATGATACAATTCCAAGAGGTCTTGCACCATTAGAACAACTTTTTGATTTCAATGATGTAGCCGAGGAACCAAGGATGGAGCCTATGGAAACAAACATAGAAGAACATAACATAGGCAACCTAGCAGGATCCAAGATGATAAAATAATCCAGCACTCTCCCAGCTCAAATCAAACAACAATACATAGAACTTTTCAAAGAATTTAAAGATGTGTTTGCATGGGGATACAAGGATCTAAAATCATATGATACTAGCATCATTCAACACAAAATTCCTCTTAAGGAAAATCAAAAACCTTTCAAACAAAAACTCAGAAGGATAAACCCTGTTTTATTTCCTTTAGTTGAAAAAGAGATTAAGAAGATGTATGATGCTGGGATCATAGTTCTCATCAGGTATTCAGAATGGGTTTCCAACTTAGTATCTGTTAGGAAAAAGACTGGGGAAATTAGACTCTGCATCGATTTCATAAATCTAAATAGAGCCTCCCTTAAAGATAACTGTCCCTTGCCAAAAATGGATCATATACTTCAAAGGGTGGTTGGGTCTAAAAGAATTTCATTGCTGGATGGGTTCTCAGGTTACAATCAGGTTTTAGTACTCCCAAGTGACCAACATAAAACTGCTTTTACTACACCTTGGGGTACATTCATGTATGTCAAAATTCCATTTGGCTTAATGAATGTAGGGGCCACCTTCCAAAGGGCCATGGACATAGCCTTTTCAGAAGACGTAGGCTATTTTATAATCATTTACCTTGATGACATTACTATTTTCTCTAAAACTGATGAAGAACACTTGATTCATTTAAGAAATTTTTTTGAGAAATGTAGGAAATATGGCTTATATTTGAATCCCAAAAAGACACTCTTTGGTCTCCAAGAAGGAAAGATTCTTGGCCGCATAATTTCTGAAGAGGGAATCAAAGTAGACCCTAAAAGGATTGATGTCATATTGAAAATCAGCCATCCTAGAAACCTTAAAGAATTACAATCTTTCATTGGGAAGATAATTTTTTTAGGGAGATTCATCCCCAACCTTGCTGAGCTATTAAGAAATATCACAAAAATTCTTAAGAAAGAGGTAGGTGTTAAATGGAAAATATAGGCTAAACAATCATTTGAACTAGTAAAACAAGCTTTAACTTAAACACTGGTTCTCGGAAGTCCTAATTTCACCAAATATTTCTATATCTTTTCCTTTGCATCTGAACATACAATAAATACAGTGTTACTGCAAAAGAATAACATGGGTCATGAACAACCAATATCCTTTTTTAGTAGGGCCTTAAGAGATGCTCCGCTCAAGTATAACATCATGGAGAAAAAATCCTTAGCCTTGGTAAAAGCATTGAAAGACTTTAGAGTCTACATTTTGCATTCTCGCATCATTGCTTTTGTCCCACATACTGTTGTCAAAGATATTCTAAGTCAAGACCCTGATGGTAAAAGGGGAAAATGGATTGCTATTATTCTAGAATATGACATAGAAATTAGGCCTACCAAACTAATCAAAGAGTAGGGATTAGCAAAACTCATGGCTGAGTAAAACTTCCAAGCAGTAGATATTAATATGGTTGATGTCTTAGAAGAAACAGAAGAATTTACAGCCCCATTTATTGAAGAAACTTTTGTGAATTCACCTTGGTATGTTGATATCATATATGTGCTACTTTATCTGAATACTCCTCCCTCTCTGTCTAAAACTAAAGCTAGATTTTTGAAGCAGAAGGCTTTAAATTATTGCATATTAGATGGGGTTTTTATATTGGAAGAATGTTGTTGGAATATTGCTTAGATTTTTGCTTGAGGTTGATGCAGGAAAAATCATGCATGAGTTGCATGAGGGAGAATGTGGAGAACATCTTTACTGGAAGACTACAGCAAATAAAATCCTTAGATCTGGTTACTATTGGCCCACCCTTTTTCCAGATACTGAAAAACTTGTCATGTCTTTCCATAAGTGTCAAATTTTTTATGGCAAGAGAAAACTCCTACCTTTACCCTTACATCCCATCAGTGTTGAGGCTCCCTTTCAACAATGGGGCTTGGAATTCATTGGGGAAATTCACCCATCTTCATTAGCCCAACATAAGTGGATCCTCACTGCCAATGACTATTTTACCAAGTGGATAGAAGCCATACCTTCTAGGAATGCTACTGACTCTATCATTATCAAATTCCTTGAAACCAACATACTATCCAGATTTGGTTGTCCTACAAAAATTATCACAGACAATGCTGCTGCCTTCAAGTCTAAAAGAATTGTTGAATTTTTCCATAAGTATCATATTACCTTGGGTCATTCCACTGCCTACTATCCTCAAGGAAATGGATTAGCTAAATCCTCCAACAAGAGTCTTGTCAATATTTTCAAAAAACTGTTGGAACCGAATCAGAAATCATGGCATAGTAAGCTTATTAATGCTTTATGGGCTGATAGATTAACCACCAAAAAGTCAATAAATATGTCCCCCTATCAGCTGGTTTGTGGCATGGATGCAGTCTTCCCAACATCTTTAGGAGTTCCAGTCATGAAACTCCTTCAACAAGTACAATATGATGAAAATGATATGCAGAGAAGGATCAATCAGACCATCCATTTACAGTAGTCCAGAGAGGAAGTATATAAGAGAACACAAACAGTCCAAGAGAATATCAAGAATTTATTTGACAAAAGGACTAAAGAAAATGATTTCCATGTTGGAAATGTAGTTTTAAAGTGGGATTATAGAAGGGAAGAAAAGGGAAAACATGGCAAATTTGAAAATATGTGGAAAGGACCCTACATTATTCAATTTATCAGGGGTCACAATGCATTCTTTCTGCAAGAGCTGAATGGAGAAGATTTATTTGGAGGACTTTTCAATGGCAGCAATAGTACATTTGGCAGAAATTCCGACACTTTGGTTCCGAAACTTTTTACCAAATGTCGGAAATTTCCCCAAATTTTATCAATTTTTCAAATCCCGCCCACAACTGTCGCTATACCAACGTTTGGAGACAAGTATCAGTATTGTGACACTTAGAGGTAAGTGTCGGTCTTGCGAAGTTTGTAGAAACGCATCGGAATTGCGACAAATTAGAGAGATGTGTCGGTCTTGCGACACTTAGAGCTAAGTGTCGCTATTGCGATGTTTGGAGGAAAGCGTCGCTATTGCGACAGTTTGGGGAAAAGCGTCAGAATTGCGACGGATTGGAGAGATGTGTCAGACTTGTGACATTTAGATCGAAGTGTCTCTATTGTGACGTTTGGAGGAAAGCGTCGCTATTGCGACAGTTTGGGGAAAAGCATCAGAATTGCGACGGATTGGAGAGATGTGTCAGACTTGGGACATTTAGATCGAAGTGTCGCTATTGCAACGTTTGGAGGAAAGCGTCGCTATTGTGACGGTTTGGAAATTAATTTCTTTGGCCTCTCCTTTAATAAATAATAATCTAACTTGGGTCCTGGGAAACGGATGATCAATTAATATTTGGAACCATAGTATTATGGGGTAGCCGCCTTTGGGAAATTTGAACTCCCTGCTTCCCCTTTTTGAATGGTTGGAGCAACATAATAAGATATCTTTAGTTGACATATCACATTATGATGAATATGGAAGGTGGTTATGATGGGACTTCTAAGGAGTTTCATAAAATATTAAGGATGTGATGCAATCACTCCTTGGTTCACTTTTAATGTGTGCCCCCAACCACGGTCAGGCACGTCGTGTTGCGCCGTGTGAGGTCGCTCGACCGGGAGCATTCAGGTCGGGCCATTTCGTTCGAGGGTGCCCATATCAGTTTTGTTAAGTTCTGACCGCCCGAGTGACTTGTGCACATTCGGGTGGCCCGTTTGCTGTTATCTACCTTGTGGCATTGTTCATTTGGGCACACTGTGTTGCGCTGTATGAGGTTGCCCGACAGGGCGCGTTCGGGTCGGGTCTTTTTGTTCGAGGGCGCCCGTATCATTTTTTCTATGTTGTGACCACCCGGGTGCCTTGTGCATGTTCGGGTGGCCCATTTTCCATTTTCTCCCTTGTGGCATCATTCGGTGGGGCGCACCGTGTCGCTTCGTGTGAGGTCGCCCGACTGGGCGCGTTCGGGTCAAGCTGTTTCGTTCGAGGGCGCCCATATCAGTTTCTCTATGTTGTGACCACTCGGGTGCCTTGTGCACGTTCAGGTGGCCCATTTTCCATTTTCTCCCCTATGGCATTGTTCGTCATGTCGCGCCATGTGAGGTCGCTCGGCCGGGTGTGTTCGGGTCGGGCCGTTTCGTTCGAGGGTGCCCATATTAGTTTTTCTAAGTTGTGACCACCCGGGTGCCTTGTGCATGTTTGGTTGGCCCGTTTGTCATTTTCTCCCTTGTGGCATCGTTTGTTCGGGCGCGCCGTGTCATGCCATGTGAGGTTTCCCGACTGGGCGCGTTCGGGTCAGGCTGTTTCGTTCGAGGGCGCTCGTATCAGTTTTGCTAAGTTGTGACTGCCTGGGTGCCTTGTGCAGATTCGGGCGGCCCGTTTTCCATTTGCTCCCTTGTGGCATCATTCAATCGGGCACACCGTGTCACGCAGTGTGAGGTCGCCCAACTGGGCGCGTTCAGGTCGGGTCAGGCTATTTCATTCGAGGGTGCCCGTATCAGTTTTGCTAAGTTGTGACTGCCTGGGTGCCTTGTGCATGTTTGGGCAGCCTGTTTGTCGTTTTATCCCTTGTGGAATCGTTCGGTCAGGCTCGCCGTGTCGCGCCATGTGAGGTCATCCGATCGGGCGCATTCGGGTCGGGTTGGGCCGTTTCGTTCGAGGGCGCCTGTATCAATTTTGCTAAGTTGTGATCACCCGGGTGCCTTGTGCACATTTGGGCCACCCGTTTGCCATTTGCTCCCTTGTGGCATCGTTCGGTCGGGTGCGCCATGTCTCGCCGTGTGAGGTCGCTCGACCAGGCGCGTTCATGTTGGTTCATTTCATTTGAGGGCGCTCATATCAGTTTTGCTATGTTGTGACCGCCTGGGTGCCTTGTGCATGTTTGGGTGGCCTGCTTGCTGTTTTCACCCTTGTGGCATTATTCGTTCGGGTACGCCATGTCGCACCGTGTGAGGTCGCCCGACCGGGCGCATTTGGGTCAGGTCGTTTCATTCGAGGGCACCCGTATTAGTTTTGTAAGTTGTGACTACCTGTGTGCCTTGTGCACGTTCGGGTAGCCCGTTTGCCATTTTCTCCCTTGTGGCATCATTTGGTCGGGCGCACCATGTCACACCGTGTTAGGTTGCTCGACCAGGCGCGTTAGGGTCGGGTCGTTTCGTTTGAGGGTGCCCATATCAGTTTTGCTAAGTTTTGACCGCCAGGGTGCCTTGTGCATGTTCGGACGGCCTATTTTCCATTTTCCCCTTGTGGAATCATTCGGTTGGGTGCGCCGTGTCACGCCGTGTGAGGTCGCCCGACTGGGCGCATTCGGGTCGGGTCGAGCCATTTCGTTCAAGGGCGCCTGTATCAGTTTTGCTAAGTTGTGACTGCCCGAGTGCCTTGTGCACGTTCGAGTAGTTCGTTTTCTGTTTTCTCCCTTGTGGCATCATTCATTCGGGCGCGTTCAAGTCGGGTCATTTCGTTCGAGGGCGCTCGTATCAGTTTTGCTAAGTTGTGACCACCCGGGTGCCTTGTACACGTTCGGGTGGCCCGCTTGCTGTTTTCTCCCCTGTGGCATCGTTTGGTCGGGTGCGCCATGTCGCGCCGTGTGAGGTCGCCCGACTGGGCGCGTTCAGGTCGGGTCGTTTCATTCGAGGGCACCCGTATCAGTTTTGCTAAGTCGTGACCACCTGGGTGCCTTGTGCACATTTAGGTGGCTCGTTTTCCATTTGCTCCCTTGTGGCATCATTCGTTCGGGCGCGCCATGTTACGCTATGTGAGGTCACCCGACCGGGCGCATTCAGGTTGGGTCGTTTTGTTCGAGGGCGCCCGTATCAGTTTTTCTATGTTGTGACCACCCGAGTGCCTTGTGCATGTTCGGGCAGCCCATTTTTCAATTGCTCCCTTGTGGCATCATTCATTCTGGTGCATCGTGTTGCGCCATGTGAGGTCACCCAACCGGGCACGTTCGGGTCGGGCCATTTCGATCGAGGGCGCCCATATCAGTTTTGCTAAGTTGTGACCACCCCGGTGCCTTGTGCACATTCGGGCAACCCATTTTCCATTTGCTCCCTTGTGGCATCATTCAGTCGGGCGCGCCATGTGAGGTCGCCGACCGGGCGCGTTCGGGTCAGGTCGGGCCATTTCGTTCGAGGGCGCCCATATCTGTTTTGCTAAGTTGTGACTGCCCGGGTGCCTTGTGCATGTTTTGGCGGCCCGTTTTCTATTTGCTCCCTTGTGGCAGCGTTCATTCGGGCGCACTGTGTCGTGCCATGTGAGGTCACTCGACCAAGTGCGTTCAGGTCGGGTCATTTCGTTCGAGGGCGCCCGTATCAATTTTGCTAAGTTGTGACCGCCCGGGTGCTTTGTGCACATTCGGGTGGCCCGTTTGCCATTTTCTCCCTTGTGGCATTGTTCGTTCGAGCACGCCTTGTCACGCTGTGTGAGGTCGCTCGACCAGGCGCGTTTGGGTTGGGTCGTTTCGTTCGAGGGTTCTCGTATCAATTTTGCTAAGTTGTGACTGCCCAGGTGCCTTGTGCACATTCGGGTGGCCCGTTTACCGTTTGATCCCTCGTGGCATTGTTCGGTCGGGCGCGCTGTGTCACGCCATGTGAGGTTGCATGACTGGGCGTGTTCGGGCCGGGCCGTTTCGTTCGAGGGCACCCATATCAGTTTTTCTAAGTTGTGACCGCCCGAGTGCCTTGTGCATGTTCAGGTGGCCCATTTTCCGTTTACTCCGCTGTGGCATTGTTCGTCGTGTCACGCCATGTGAGGTCGCCCGACCGGGCGCGTTTGGGTCGAGCCATTTTGTTCGAGGGCACCCGTATCATTTTTCCTAAGTTGTGACCTCCCAACTGCATTGTGCACATTCGGGTGGGCCATTTGCCGTTTTCTCCCTTGTGGCATCATTCATTCGGGCGCGCCACGTAGCGCCGTGTGAGGTCGCCCGACCAGGCGCGTTCAGGTCGAGTCGTTTTGTTCGAGGGTGCCCATATCAGTTTTGCTAAGTTGTGACTGCCCAGGTGCCTTGTGCACGTTCGAGCGGCCCGTTTTCCATTTGCTCCCTTATGGCATGATTCGGTTGGGAGCGCCGTGTCGCGCCATGTGAGGTAACCTGACCGGGCGCGTTCAAGTCGGGCCATTTCGTTCGAGGGTGCCTGTATTATTTTTTCTAATTTGTGACCGCCAGGGTGCCTTGTGCATGTTTGGGCAGCCCCTTTGCCATTTTCTCCCCTGTGGCATCGTTCATCGTGTCACGCCATGTGAGGTCGCCAGACCGAGCGCATTGTGTCACGCCGTGTGAGGTCGCTCGACTGGGCACATTTGGGTCGAGCCGTTTTGTTTGAGGGCGCCCGTATTCGTTTTGCTAAGTTGTGACCACCCGGGTGCCTTGTGCACGTTTGGGTGACCCATTTTCCGTTTGCTCCCTTGTGGCATCGTTCGATTGGGCACGCCGTGTCGCGCCGTGTGAGGTCGCCCGACCGGGTGCGTTTGGGTCAGGCCGTTTCGTTCGAGGGCCCCCGTATCAGTTCTGCTAGGTTGTGACTGCCAAGGTGCCTTGTGCACGTTTGGGCGACCCATTTGCCGTTTGCTCCCCTGTGGCATCGTTTGCCATGTCGCGCCGTGTGAGGTCGCCCAATCAGGTGCGTTTGGGCCGGGCCGTTTCATTCGAGGGTGCCCGTATCATTTTTTCTAAGTTGTGACTGCCCGAGTGCGGCCTTGTGCATGTTCGAGCGGCCCGTTTGTCGTTTTCTCCCTTGTGGCATCGTTCGGTCGTTCAGCTATCCCTTTCGGGTCAGGTTTGGGCATGTCGAGTTGGGTCTGGTCGGGTCATGTCTTATGAGGCCGCCCAAGGAAACACATTTGTATGAGTCAGGTCGAGTTGGGTTTGGTCGAGTCATGTCATGTGAGGCCGCTCAAGGAAACACGTTTGTAAGGGTCAGGTCAAGTCATGTACTGATGGCGCACAAGGAAACACGTTCAGGCGGGTCGAGTTGAGTTTGGTGATCGGGTCTTGTTGTGTGAGGACGCCCAAGCCAACACATTCATATGGGTTGGGTCGAGTCATGTGATGGCACCCAATTAGTTGGAAACAAGTTCAGGTTAGGTCAGGTTGGTTCATGCCGTATTGTAATTAAGGGCACCCAAGGAAACATGTTTGGGCGGGTCGGGTCGGGTCGGGTCAGGTCAGGTCGTGCCATGTGAGGCCGCCCAAGGAAACGCATTCAAGCGAGTCGAGTTGGGTCTGGTCGGGTTGTGTCGTGTGAGGCTGCCCAAGGAAACACGTTTGGGCAGGTTGAGTCAGGTCGATTTGGGTCATATGAGGGTGGTCGTATAAAAAATTATAAGTTATGACCACCCATGTTGCTTGTGCATGTTGTGCAATCCCTTTTCCGTTTCCTCCCTCGTGCGCCCTTTGTTCGAGTAGGTCGGGTCATGCCGTGTGAGGGCCGCGCCACAGGAAACTCGTTCAGGTCAAATCATGTGAGGGAGGTCGTATAAAAAATGCTAAGTTATTACTGCCCATGTACCTTGTGCACATTCATGTGACCCATTTGTCGTTTTCTCCCTCGTGCCTTCGACGCTCAGGCAGGTCCAGTCGTGTTGGGTCGTGTGAGGGCGCCCAAGGAACGTCATGTCCGACTGGGTCGGGTCATGTCATGAGGGCGCCTAGGGAAATTACGTGTTCAGGTGGGTCGGGTTGAGTCGTGCGATTCTACCCATGGAAACGCATTCAGTTTGAGTCAGGTCTGGTTGTGCGATATTGTGAGGCACCCAAGGAAACACATTCAGGTGGGTCAGGTCGGGTTGGGTTGGGTCGTGTGAGGGTGGTGATCGTATCAAAAATGATAAATTATGACCGCCTTAAAATCTAGTGCCTCCTCATAAAATCATCTCCTCATATAATCGACCACCATTTAACCCAACCCCTAACCCATTTAACCCCCTAAACCATAAACCTCTAAACCCCTAAACCCTAAACCTCTAAACCCTTAACCACTAAACCTTAAACCCTTAACCCCTAACCCATTTAACCCCCTAAAACCCTAAACCCCTAACCCATTTAACCCCCTAAACCCTAAACCTCTAAACCCTTAACCCCTAACCCCTTAAACCCTATTTCCCAACCCTAACCCATTTAACCCCCATTTTTCGGTTTCTCCCTTGTGCCTTTGTTCGGTCATGCACGCCATGTCGTGCCGTGTGAGGGCGCTCGAAAAAATCTGTCACAGTCCTTAAGTACCTCTTGTGACTGCATGGGTTCCTTGTGCATGTTCGTGCGGCCCATTTTCTTTTTGCTCCCTTGTGCCTTTGTTCGGTCGGGGGCGCCATATTGTGAGGGCGCCCGCCCAAAGGCGTTCAGGTCAGGTCGGGTCGTTTCGTTTGAGGGTGGCCGTATCAAATTTGCTAAGTTGTGATCACTTGAGTGCCTTTGCATGTAAATGTGGCCCATTTTCTGTTTTCTCCCTTGTGCCTTCATTCGGTGGTGTGCGCCATGTCGCGCCATGTGAGGGCGCTAGCCCAAACACGTTCGGGTTGGGTTGTTTCATTTGAAGGCGGCCGTATCAAATTTTCTAAGTTGTGTCCACATGGGTGCCTTGTGCATGTTCATGCAGCCCGTTTTTCATTTTCTCCCTTGTGCCTTCGTTCGTTCGGTCAGGCACGCCGTGTCATTTCATTTGAGGGTGCCCACCCAAACCCGTTCGGGTAGGGTCGTTTCGGTTGAGTGCCCCCGCGCAAACGCGTTCGGGTCAGGCCCCCTAAGCCCCCAATCCCTAATCCCTTAACTACTAACTCATTATTCGACCCCTAACCCCTAAATGCACCTAAATCCCCTAACCCCTAACCCCCAATCCCTTAAGCCCTCCAAATTCGACGAATTAGCTTTGATGAAGTAATTGTTTTCTGCAATATGGTTTGTAAGTTATTTAAATAGAGGTATCTTATCTAGAGTTATATTCTAGATCCACAGTTTCATTTACTAATTTTTGAACAAGGCGTATGACACTCTTCATGTTTATGGGATTTTTATCTTGAAGCTCATTATCTATACGAGTATTTGCTGCTTCAAGGGTTTCCTAAACCTCCAAACCCCTAACCCATTTAACCCCTAAACCATAAACCTCTAAACCCTTAATCCCTAACCCCTAAACCCTTAACTCCTAACCCATTTAACCCCATAAACCCTAAACCTATAACCCCTTAATCCATAACCCCTTAAACCCTAATTCCCAACCCCTAACCCATTTAAACCCCTAAACCATAAAACTCTAAACCCATAACCTCTTTAAGAGCCCCCTTTGTAGCCTCCACAGTCTTGAAAGTCACAAATGCAAATCCCCTGGATTTGTTGGTATTCTTATCATATGCAATCAAACCTTATTCTATCTCTCCATATTTGGAAAAAACTTCTAAAAGCTTATCATTGGTCGTGTCATATGAAAGACCACCAATGTAAAGTTTCCTTTGAGCCTGATCTGTACTTTGTCCAGGACCTGTGCTTGCCACTGCCAGATTGCTTACAGTAATCCTCCCATCAATAGTCTTGCTAGGCTCTTTAAATCCCCTTTGAGCAGAATCCATATGCGTAAATGTGAAAAAGCCAAATCCTTGTGACTTTCTTGATGTCTTATCCATAATAACAATGCCTTCTTCAATCTCCCCATACTATTTAAATGCATCACATAGGGTCTGTGAAGAAGTCTCCCAAGCCAATCCATGTACAAATAGCTTCCGATGAGCAGGGTCCTTGCTTGCAACATCTTTAATTTCTTCTGCAATTGCAGGGTATGAATAACCTGCATTGACCGTCAAAGAGATCAACTGATCTTTGCTCAGTGGCTCCAATAGTGAGTGCAGAGCGTCCTTCGAGAGTTGCAGAGCGGCGCCATTGGCTTCCTCGTCCAGCTTTCTCTTCTTACCATCGCCCTTGACCTCCATGATTTTTTCTCCGATTTGAGAAGAGGGGGGTTCATACTAGTTTCAATTCCCAAAATCGACTCATGCCAAGTCTTTTAAAGGTTGAATGATTACAAAATCTTTCTATTAGATATGTAGTTTGGTCAGTCACCTATAGGGGGATAATTTAAATTTTAAACCACATTTTGATATCTAGATTCCAAAGCTCAGGTATAATCCTGAACTGTAGCAAGGGTTAATGCCATTTTTCATGGGGTACATAGCCTATGACATACAAGTTGCCATAATTTCCATTCTCTGAACTGTAAAATGAGCCAATTTTGGAATCATATCAGTCTTTAAATCCCAAGGATTTTAGTGTAACTACCAAACAGGCTTGTAGCTCTGTTACCAATAGGGATGCCCCTCTTTTGGAGTGTATGGAGCATAATCAATTTGAATTTTGTCCTTGAATTTTAAGGAGCGTAACTAGGCTGCTCATAGAACAAAATCAAAGGAATTGGAATTTCTAAGTACTGTGCGTAGAATCCATATAATGGCCCTATTAAGTGATCCTGGTCTGTCATCACAATTTCCTAACCTAATCTAGAGTCTTGAAACATGATAAAAAATTAAGATAGTATTCATAATTACAATGGAAGCTACCAAATCTAAATTACTATTTTCATTCAATTATAGATAAATATCCAAGGCAGAACCACTTAGCCCATGTGAGGTCACCCGACCGGGCGCGTTCAGATCGGGCCGTTTCGTTCAAGGGTGCCCGTATCAGTTTTGCTAAGTTGTGACCGCCCGAGTGCCTTGTGCATGTTTGTGCAACCCGTTTTTCATTTTCTCCCTTGTGCCTTTTTTCAGTCAGGAATTTTGTGTCTTTTCGTTTGAGGGTGCCTGCCCAAACCCGTTTGGGTTGGGTCGTTTCGGTTGAGTGCGCCTACCAAAACGTGTTCAGGTCGGTCCCCCTAAGCCCCCAATCCCTAATCCCTTAACTACTGACTCATTATTTGACCCCTAACCCCTAAATGCACCTAAATCGCCTAACCCCTGACCCCCAATCCCCTAAGCCCTCCAAATTCGACGAATTAGCTTTGAAGAAGTAATTGTTTTCTGCAATATGATTTGTAAGTTATTTAAATAGAGGTATCTTCTCTAGAGTTATTTTTTAGATCCACAATTTCATTTAATTATTTTTGAACAAGGTGTATGACACTCTTCATGTCTATGGGATTTGTATCTTGCAGCTCAGTATCGATACGAGTATTTGCTGCTTCAAGGGTTTCTTGACGGAGAAAATCGCAATACAGGGTTTAGGGCGCGTTATTGCATTATTGTTGCTTCAAGGGTTTGCTAAACATACCCCAAATCATTCATTTCCTTGCTACTTATCAGGTTCTTACTTCTGTCTAATTCACTATATACTCAGATCATGAATGTGAGAAGGCTGTTTTCAGATTATATTATTATTGTATCAATAGTGTAATTATTTCTGTGTTGTTATATCTTTCTAGTCAAAAACCTCATCTTCAGAAATATTTTCTTGTCATTTTCAAAATTGATTGCTTCATTGAGCACAACATGCAACATATCTAATACTTTATTGACGCTAAGAGCTCCATCTTTGGGGCAAGCTACTTTTCGGCTAACTCCACTGCTTTTGATCTCAATTTTTCCAATTGCTTTCTTCTCTCATATGATACCTGAGGATATCATTCATACCATAACATTACTACTTCCCTTTTAACCACATAAAACTTATTTTTAAGTTACCATAATTCATCTTTAATATCACATAAATAGATTAAAAAATCAACCAAAATCCTTAGTTTATGAAATAAACATTCAACAATTTTATATAATTTATAATTTAAATAAATGTATTAGCTAATTTAATCTCATTAATAATTATTTATAATCAACAATACCACTTATTTACCCAAACCAGTTTAAATTATTTGATTTATTAAATTTTAATTTCTAAAGATATTTTTAAGGTGTTTAATTCATTTATGTATTCAAAAATTGATTGTAAACAATAAGAAATCACAATCTTGATATTGTTAGGTTTTAATCAAAAAAACCATTTCATCTATTAATTAGACTACACTATTATTTATTATAGAAAATGTATCTAATTTGAATGAATGAATATATAGATTAAGTTATCATTAAAGAAAAAAAATGTAAATTGCACTTTTAAAGTAATACTTAAAAATAAGGAAAAAATAATACATAAATTATAAAGGAAAAAAAAGAAAAAAGAAGAGATTAAAACTCCAAATATTTAAAATACAACATAATTTAATAGTGTAAAGTTTAAAACCCGTTTTAATAAAGCATGATGATTTAGTAGGGTAGAAGGATTACTATATGCAAAAATCAGTCCATTATTTACTGATATAATTTTAATTGCTTCTCAAAAAGATATGTTTTATTTTTTTGATTGTAAATATTTTTAAATAATCAAAATAAACAAACATTTAATTATTTAGAAATTATTTTAATTATTTAAAAATTATTATAAATATCAAAAAATATATATTTTTAAATTAATTTGAGTAGCCTTAAAAAAAACACACGTGTTTCATTTCAAAATGTCAAAAATTTTCAAATATTAAAAGTTTTAATTTCCCTCGTTCATTTCCCTCTGGTTGCATGGTTTGTCCAAGGAAAGGGGGAGGATGCAGCCATACTGTCACTAGTTTTGAGGAAGGATGCAGCCATACTATTGCAGGTTTGGAGGAAATATGCGGGAGATTTGTGCCCTGAGCCGTGCTCATGGATCTGGAGCCTGACACCATGGACAGTGTGAGGATCTCTGCATTGCTCTCAACTCCACAACTCCAAAAATAGGTACTCTTATTCTTCAATACAACAAGAATTTTGGTTGGCGTTTTAGCTTCTTTTTCAGGATCTTGTCTCATGGGTCTGCTTGTAATTTGTTCTATTGAGACTGCCTTTGGTGGTACATTTGGAGCATTAATAAAATGAAAATATGCAGATTTTTGGAGTCTATACCCATTTTGGTTATCAGGGTCTTGGAAGTATTTTCTGTATTGGGTGATTCTATCTGTATGTTTTTTTCAATGCTTTGTTAAGGCTGTTTTAGAATCAGTGCTTATAACCTGTGTACAACAAGATTTCCAGGATTTTGAAGGGTTGTATGTCCGTGTGTCATACAAAATATCGGTTACTTCACTTTCTGATACTATAATGTTTGTTTCAGCGACTATCTCAATTTCAAGAACTAAAGATTGCTTTTCACTTTGATTTTTGTTCCAATTTCATTCCTTGATTGTTCCGCCAATCCGATAATATACATACTTGATATGTTGAAAGAAATATTATTCAACCCATTACCAACCCAATCTGATGAAACAAATGCAAAATGGCCTCTGTGGGAGCTTATAAGCCTGATCCATGTGTCTTTTCCTTTGATCTGCCTCTCCAAGGAAACAATACCCAACTGCGATCTCGATCCAGTTTCCCAGACAGTGTATTTTATATCTTAGGTGTGAACAGAACCAAGGCATGCCTTTGGATCATGATATGTTGCAGTACTATGCATATCTCGACCCCGCCATAAAATGATATGCCCTTGTCCTCTGATTGCTCCATCTAGTTACATGAGGGAAGATCGAGTCTTTAGAGTAAGAGCTTATGGCCTTTGCACCATCAGATTACCAGGGCGGGGAGAGAGAGAAACTCTGGGTCACATAATTTTCTGCCTTTTTAATGTTCTTTTCAGTGCACCATTAGATTACCAGGGCAGGGAGAGAGAGAGAACTATCTTATGATTTTTCTCTCTGAAAAAAGGCCACAGTAAAATCTTCAGCAAAGGCAGAGGCTTGAAGTCATCCCTAATGGGTTGTTTTCTTCTAGCAAGAGGCCGAGGAAATTAGGAATATTTTGTTTTGGTTTTCTATTCTATCATGGGAGTCCAGATACTTATGAAAGAAATCCGCAGGAGCTGAATTTTTTTCTAGGCAGTATGTATGAGCCTTCTAATCATTTCAGAACTAGATTCTTGAACAACAAATAAAACTGAGTTTGGGTGCAGCCCGATCTTATTTTCTTGCACTTGTTGAAGAATTTGAGGATGAATATTAATGAATTTTGTCCCATAACCATCTTCATTTGATTCTCCTTGTTGTGTTGATTCTAATGGTAGGTGGCACATCACGTGGGTCCTCTTGGTTGAGGAGATATGGATTCTTGAAGTTGAAAACCCAATTGTGGTCAAAAAGCCTTTGAGGGAGATTTTTCTGAGGAAAATCATAGGTGGTTTCTGAAGTATTTTGAAAACCTTTCTCAGGACTTTTGTCCAATTTCCCAGGTAAGTGTTTTCATCAATTTTTAGTTGCCTTAGGCCACCTAAAACATCCTTTAGTGAGGTATCATGATATTACTCTAAGGACGAGTAATCAAGGGACTGAAATAGAATACTTTTGAAGTTAATCTGAGTCCCTATGGACTGTCTTCATCTTTTTTCATGGTTGTATCTTTGTATTCTAATGCTTGATTTTTATAAATAATGGTTTCATTAGATATTTTTTGTATTGGAAACATCTGTGTAGTATAATTTCACTATCAATTTTAAGGCCATTTAAGAATATATTCAAAGTTATTTTTAAGGTCAAACCTATCAAAGTACTTGGGCCTCAGTAACCCTAAGAAACCTGATCAATTTTAGGCCACCTTGAGAGCATGAAAGTTTTATCTTATCACTCATTGAAAAGGGCTTCATCTATAGCAATAGGATCCATATATTAAAGGCATGGAAGACTGTCAGAGGAGCATGAACATTTTGGAATCAAACGGAAGAGATTCTACATATAAGGACTTGGGATACATATGTTGTGCAAATATTGTCTGTTACTAGAAGGTATATAGTCAGTTCTGGTACATGATTCAGCTGCTCCACAATGTATGGGCTAGGGATATTGTACGTTTGTGCAGGTTTGGTTGTTACAACCAATTTGCCTTGAAGTACATCTTTGAAATATAGTCCAACATAGATATGTTCTTGATTCGGTTTTTTTCCTTTGGGAAAACTAGATCCAGCACCACCTCATCCTCCCTTTGATTTTCTTAATCTAGCAGCTCCGCCTCTTAGCCTCAAGTTGAGAATTATGGTGGATGAAGGCAGTACATTGTATTCTTGTAGACTCCCATCTTCCTACATTTAATTGTTGTTGCATATTAGACTTTGATGGTGCATTGGAATGCCCAATTTCTCTAGGATATTCTGCTTCAATTGAGAAAACTTGTTGGAGGCATAAATCCAAAATAGTGTAGATTTAAAATTTGGAGACTTCATAAAAATTTGGAACAATAGGTGCAATTACAAATTCAGATCAACATGTGATTCTGGCTCCGCTTCTTTTCCACATTTTAGTCCTGAATTCTGTAGCGGAGACTACATAAAGAATAGGATCTTTGAATGTGAGTTTCGTATTACATTTATCCTAAGATCTATTATGTATGAAGGTATATTTATGGACAGGGGCAACAAATACCTCATATAAAAATTCGATCAGACATTTCTAATTTTCTCTGATACAAATTCATTCAATGGTTACTCCAAAAAATCTGCTGTATTGTCATCATAGACTGATTTCGTTTGATCTACATGATTAACTCCTTCTGAAGCAGTTTTAGGAACTTCTTGACCTTTCTTAACATCATTATGAACTGCAACATCCAGAAAACATGGAAGCCCAATCTTTGAAATTAATGAATCATGTGGGATCAAAGTACTTTTAGGGACTAGTTCCATATCCACATCAGCCAGATGCCCATTATCTGGGTCATACCACAGCTCCTCTTTACTGTCTCCAAAAGGTGAAGACTTATCAGATTGCTTTGTAGTAGTGATTTGGTCATTCATGAGAGTATCAAGAGTGGCAACATACCTAGACCATTGCCTTTCCTGTTTGTAAATTTCCATTTCTCGCTGGATATGATTCTCCGATAAACATGGGAAAAATGATCGTCGAAAATCGAGACTTGAAAGGAGAGCCTCAGTATCTGCATCCAACTCTAATTGGTGGTCTTCATAAGCCTTATCTGTAGTGAAATTGGCCTCATCAAGGTTCATAGTATGTCCTGTGCCAAGTTTGTTGATATATTGACTATATAGATTTGGACCTGCCAATTCTGCTGATATGTCTGATATTTATTTTTTAGTTTAGTGTTGTCCTACATGTTCATCTTCTCTTGGTTTCCTCTCTTTGGCTCTTCCAAAATAGTTGTTTCGTTTGAAGGACCTACTTCCCCATTTGTTATGATTTCTCTAGAGGCAATGGTTCTTGATTTTATCCTTGTCCTTACAAGAGTATGAGGTGTATGTCCATGTGTATCTCAACTTTGCACAATTTTATGTGCATATACATTTAAGATCATATCGACGATATCACATCTCACTGAACTTGAGACGCTCTAGCTATGCAATTTTACCTCTGTTGCCTTAAATCTCTTTAGGTTGTATGATCTTATTTTCATAGGGAAAATGGGCCATGGAGACTTCTTCGATTTTTGCAATGATCCAAACAACCCTGTGCAAATATGGTAGCCAACCTCCCGCATAACCACCTTATTTTTCACCAACAATGGCATGAGATGTGGAATTTTATATGCTCCAAATACTTTGATGAATGTTTCTTGAGGTGATGCAAATACATTTGTAACATATACTATGGATTTCCTAGACTTATCTATCATGTAGGGTGCCACTATGCCAAACAACATCTGATATAATACTAATATGAAGATCTCAGTTACTCTCGCATACATTCCCCTATAACTAGTATCCCACAATATCTTGAAATATATGTGGCCTGGAGGTATTTATTTAGCATAATTCCACTTCCATACCAGACCTAGGAACTCATTTTTAGAATATATACCATCAAAAAAATATGAGGACATACAAAACTCTGGTTACTCACCTTGTGCCATGTTCTTCACCTTTGTAACACATTTATGAAAATTTTAAGCTATGAGGTTGGGCCAACTGAAAAATGGTTCCCTTGGTGGCGAATGGGTGTACCATATAGACCCATCCTTCCTTAAAAAAATCTACAATCTAACTCTCATACAACCTGCAACACATAGCCATTAAATATCGGTGCATTTTCTTCAATGCTTTGGTTTTGTAAATATTGTCAGGATTTTGGGAAAATTTTCTCAACTCTTTCCACCAAATTTTGAGAATATCTTTCATGGATTTCCCATAGCCAAAATAGAATCTTGAATAGAGATATTCTTCAGGCTTTGGGAGCATATAGTACATATTATGGTCATGAGGTTGATATGTGGTAAGCACTTCTAATGATCATGCTTTGAGATTCAGTGCGTTGCAATATCCATCCCAAGGTCTCTACGCAAGGTAGCACTAGATAATGGCATGAAAATCTATGGAATCTAGACCACTTAACATTTATTCATAACCCAAATAAATCTCATACAACTTGCAACACATAGCCATTAAATATTGGTGCATTTTCTTCAATGCTTTGGTTTTGTAAATACCGTCAAGATTTTGGGAAAATTTGTTCAACTCTTGCCACCAAGTTTTGAGAATATCTTTCATGGATTTCCCATAGCCAACATAGAATCTTGAATAGAGATATTCTTTAGGCTTTGGGAGCATATAGTACATATTATGGTCATGAGGTTGATATGTGCTAAGCACTTCTAACGATCATGCTTTGAGATTCAATGCGTTGCAATATACATCCTAAGGTCTCTACGCAAGGTAGCACTAGATAATGGCATGAAACTCTATGGAATCTAGACCACTTAACATTTATCCATACCTCTTCGTCTTCTATATCTTCCGTGATTTATTTCTTGGAAAATTCCTTAAATATATTTTTCAAGTCAGGGTAATGGACTTGCCTACAAAACATGGTGTGTCTTATAGGATTGGTACATTAGGTTTTAGATTGTTCGCCATGCCTTCAATACTGCTTTCAACTATCTCTCTTATAATTCATTTCCCTGTAACTAGATGCATTCTCTTAGTAGAAGATGATACACTAATATACTAAAGATTACAGGTACCTGGAAACTGAGCGCATGGGTTAGAAACATTAAGTTAATGATCTAGAGGCTAGGAGATCACAATGCACTAGAACTTGGTTAGAAGCACATATGCTTGGCTTAAGGATATATATTGAACAGCCAATGTGCTAAGACCGACGCTTTAGAAGACCGATTATTGGTATATTTGTTTTTTTTTAAATATTTTTATCAAAGAGTAAGAAGACCGACGCTTTAGATGTCGGAAGAGCGAAGTTTTAGAAGTGTTGGAAGTGTGATGTTTCAAAAGCATCGGAAGAGCGACATTTCATGAGCATTGGCAGAGCGGCGTCTCATAAGCATCAAAAGAAATTTGCGTCGGAAGAGCGATGGTTATTTTTTTAAAATATTTTTACTTTTCTGTCGGAAAAGCGACGTTTCCTAAGTGTCAGAAGAGTGACGCTTTATCACGTCGGAAGACATTTCGTCGGAATTGCGACAGTCGTGTGAAAATTGATAAATGTCGGAAGAGCGACGATTTGCAGAACATCGGAAGAGCGATGACTTGGACAACGTCGGAAGAGCGATAGTTTGGACAATGTCGGAAGAGAAACAGTTTGGAGAATGTCAGAAGAGTGATGGTTTGGAAAACGTCGGAAGCGCGACAGTTGTTTGGAAACATCGAAAAAGTGTCTCTCTTTCGACGCTTTATTGAAGTGTCAGAATTGCGACGTAATGGCTAACCACATTTTTCCTGGCCTCAAACTATCGCTGTTGCGACACCTATGTGTTGGAATAGCGACGAAGTGGCCGTCAGAAATTGGGGCAAATATACTAGTGCAGGATGCTCAAACACTATTTCTGCCAAGAGTTCTAAATTTCAAAGCTTTTATTTTTCACTGTATATAACATTGTTTCTCAAATTTGAAAAAATAAAAAACACAAAAACAATAGAAAAAGAGAAGAGGGCGGATTCAAAAGAGGTACTGCCCCATACCCAAAAAAGAGAATTTTCTGAAAGTGAGAAAATCTAAGTGCCATTACTGATTAAGAAATGATATATTGTTCATTCATCTAGCTTAAACATAGCTAAACATACTTTAAATTTACTATTGATAGGTTAGTGAATCAGATTTTCCAAACAATTTAATCTTGGCTTATCAGTAGAGTAGATTAGGATAGAAGAAAAATGATTCAAACATGCTCAAAATCTGAACCAGGAATCAAAAGAAAAGATGGCTCTAACATAATAAAAAATTCGGCCAAAGAGAGAGAGAATGGTTGGTTCTAATATGCTAAAAAGTTGAACCAGGAAAAGAAGAAGAAGACAGCTCAAAAGATCAAAATCAAGAGTTGAAAAAGGAAAAGAAGGATGTCTTTAATTTTCAGAGCTTAAGCCTTCACAATTTTGTTTTATTTTTTTGCAAATAAAATCTATGTGCAGCTTGTACATACAACCATAGATACCATAGAATATTAGACAATCTAATCCTGATTTGACTATGTTTAAATTTCCTATTTTATAAATAGAGAATAAAATCTGTCAAACAGCTTAATCTTGACAGATAGTAGCTAGGTAGAAAATAAAGAATCCAACAGTTTAATCTGGACTCTTGGAAGAAATAAGGATAGGATTAGATAGTTTATTTTTGTTTTCAAAAATAAAATGTCAAAGAGTTTTCTAGTTCAAATGCACTCAAAAAAGGAAGAAAAAATGCTAGGACAAGTAATATTGGGTAGGTAGAGATGTTGTTTTGAAGAAATTACATGCTGTAGATTGATAAAAGTTTTCCTTTTCATAGAAATATCAGCAAGAAAAGAAGAAATATGCCTAATGGATAAGGCACTGGTCTGATGAAATCTAGAGATTAATAAACTGAGGTTCTGGACACCTAAAAGGACAGTTGTCCTCCCCAAGTGGAGCCATTGTCAGTCATCCATAATTATGATGATATCCAAAGATGACTAAATTTCCAATCTTAGATTTCTAGAAATAATATTTCAAAGAAAGCATTATGAGTTCTAGAAATATCACTGCCTTCATCATTCTGAGTCTGTCAGTTCACCAAAATCTTCATCTATGTCTCCTAAAGGTTATCCTACTATTTCAAAAGAAAAAATCTCATTTCAGGCTATTTTATCATTGTTTTTATCAGTCCATTTCCCTCTGAAAAATAACCCATTGTTCCTTTATCAACTCTTCATTTCCCTCTAAAAACCCCACTTTTTCCTTCACTAAAATTCCTCATTTACCCATAAAAACCCCTTTAAACCTATAAAAATCCCTTTTTTATGGTTTAAACTACCTTTTTATACCTATAGAAACTTCTAAATTGGCCTAAAAACCCCATTTTTGGCCTAAAAAGTGGTCTTTTTTCAATTAAGGGTTTAAGCCCCCGAGGGCTTAAAATATTTAGCCCCTCTATCATATGACCTAACCCCTAACCATGGGCTAATTCCTAGCCCCCTAACCCCCTTTTTCTTTGCCCCTGGTTCCCTACTCCTCCACACGTCCGCACTTCTACCTTATCCCTAGCCCCCCTTCCCTTATCTTCTATTTTACCCCCGCACCTATGGAAAAACATGTTTTTTCTTTATTTTCTCCCTGCCACACTTATCAAAACCTGCATCAATCTGAGTCGTTGATCTATTTTTATCCTACGGCGCTAACTCACCCTACATTTCCTCACCTTTCCTCCAGCCCTTCTCTTTCCTTCCTTCTCCTCCGCACTACGCTTTCTCATAACCAATCTCAATCGTCGATCTCATTAGATCGAACGACAGCTGCCACCTCCCCTCCCTTCCTTTGATCACCCGACTAATACATATCCATGCATCCACATCGTCGATTCTTTTCATCCGACGGTCCTCGTTTTATCTGATCAAAACGATCCCGCCGATCAACCATCGCGCTACCAAACGAAATAGGTGATGTCACCTACCGGTCCCACATCCCACTACCTAGTCCCCTCTCCCAATCATTGACTGATGCCTATCTCCCACTAAAACTCCCGCCCGCGCACCTTTCCATCGCGCTCCTCTCCGCACCGTCGGATCTGCCCCTTCCCATCCAATGGCTCATATGCGATATCGCGCAACATTCACTCCCGAGGTTTAACAACCAAAAGTTACACGAAACTGGTGGTTTTCTGAGGGACGCATGTCATGAAATAACTGGATCACGTTTGATTTGGGAAAAACCACAAACCACCATTTCCCCGCACGAAAACCACTGGTGGTTTTTCAAAACCGCTTTGCCCATTTTTCGTGCCAAAGTCATTTTAAACCCCATTTTTCGCTGTTTTTGCCATGGAAAGCCCTTACGCGCATTCATTTCTTCCTCACTGCTCCTCTGCCACTCCATTAGCCTCTGTAAAGCATTTTTAAGCCGTCGCATAGGATTTTATAACATATTTTGTGGTTTGTTGCAGGTTCTATGGTGGTTTTGGGGCCGAAATCCCTCCTACAGTCCATAAAAGGACAGGGCCAGAAGGTGATGACCTTCACAGTCCAAAAAAAGGCCAAATAACGAATAAAGGGGCTGTTAGGTCTCATTTCGTGGTTTGATTAGTGCTTTATGAGCATTGTTTATACCATCACACCCTCCAACGCACTAAAAAGCCACCTGCACACAACAAAACAAAGAAGAATCAGTGAAGTAAGAAGAAAGGCCAAAGAAATAGAGATTAAAGGCTTAAAGGTAGATTAAGGAAGGAAAACATAGTTAAAGACAGGTGAAAGAAGTTTAAAAGGTCCAAAAGGAGATAAAGGAATAGAACAAATGATTTAAGAAGTGATAAAGCAACAACCAACAAAGAAGATTAATTTAAAAAGAAGATCAAGGCTAAAGGGCCTTAAAACACAGTTTTATGATGAAATCAAGGCAAAATAGGCTTAGAGACAGCCTCAGATACATCAAAGGAGCAATTATTCACTTGATAAATCAAAAGAGACACATTTCACTTACTTTATACCTCAAAAGACAAATAAACAGTTATTACACTAAAGAAGATATTTTAAAACTATCAGACAGTTATTGTAAAGACAGAAAAAGGCCTCAAAATCAATCTTTTCAGCTATTTTATCCTCAGGAAGTAAAGACAGATTTATTACATAGAGAAGTAGTTGAGAAAAATTCCTACCTTATGCCTTGCATGGTTTTTAAGGATAGGAGTGCATTTATTATGTCATTAATAATATTTTGAACCCTAGATAGTTCCACCTCCTCATTTGCAGCATAAATACTGCATTCGAAATCATTGTATGGGGGGCATTTGATGACTCTTTTGAAGTAATACATAGCTCTGTTGAAGATTAAAAGGAAATTGATGTACTGGAACCTGTGGATATTTTGACCTGTTTGTGGATGAAGAAAGCTCTGTCATTGGATCCCTGAGCTTGCCTGTTGGTGAAGTATTCTAAATTGTTGATGCTTTTCCTGTTTTCCATTCTATTTTCATCATTTTCTTGCTTACAGTAGAGTAAAAAGTTTATGCTAAGAAATGTCTCCTAGAAGCACCTTAGACCTATTTACTCTTCACTGTCTTCATGTTTTCATCTGCTGAAGGTTTTATTAAGTAGTTTGGCTGCTTTTCAACCCTCATGCTTGTTTATTTCTTAAATAGTTCAATACAGTGGCCTCAAGAATGATTTATGGTTTTCCGTACTTTCTTGTTGCTATTTAAAAAACTGTTTTTTGAAGTCTCCCTTCAAAGTACCATTGTCCAAATTCTACCAAAGAGGTCTGTTTTGATCATACCCTTTGTACTTGCTCAAATAATTGTTTTGAAGGTCTTTATAGCTGTAATCATAGATGTTTAGGAGTTCCCTCTTCTATGAATGCAGTTATTTGTGAATCTTGAATGTTTTCTTATCCTTGAAGGTGAAATCTTTGATGAAATAGAGCGTTCCTCGACTCTTAGATTTCATTTTTAAAGTTTGTCTTGAAATTTTTATTTGCTGAAGTGTGATTTGTAGAATTCATGGTTAGCCCTGTCTATAAAATACTTCTTCATATTCAAATGATGTTTTAAGTCCCTTTGTTGAAGAGTACATATAATTAAGGATTTTAACTGCCCTTAGCTCTACTGTTTATTCTAAACCCTTAATGTTCATTTCATTTCACCTGAAAACTTTGTAGATCCAATAGCCAAGTTAGATTTTCCCTTTGATACCGCCTAATTCATCTACAAACTTGTTACAAACTTCCATTTGACTCCATTTCCCAATGACTTAGATATTTCCCTTTTCTATCTGTGCTGCCTAGATCATCATGTCCCACAAAACAATCAAACAAATTCATGCTTAATAACTAGCCTGAAATCAACCTTTTTCAAACAAATAAGTCATATCTTTGCAAACATATTGAGAGATCCCTCTCTGAGACTAGGAGGGCTAGATCCTAGAGCTCTAAAGACTGGTTTATATGTTGCCTTGTCATTTGGTTTGCCAATCGGCCAAATCACAGGATCCCAACAAGGCCTATGATAAAGTTTATATTACAACTCTCAAGCTAAATAATTTGATTTGTGCTTTCTGTTTGGGGTAGAATTTAATTTACTACATATCGGAAAACACATGACATTCAATGATGTACTTAAGTAAAAAAAAACAATTATAGACATTGTGACTATGCATTTCAAAATCCTATCATAGAATGTAGGTTTTAATACCTAGAATGAATTTAAATTAATGCATCACTCAACAACTTTTTGTTTTATCTTGAATTTTTTTTTTACCATAGATACGGGTTGTTTGATCTCATAGTTCACCATTATAGGGTGGGATACATTAAAGGTTGACATGAAATGTTGTAGGCTGAGCTCTTAGTGTTGAGGAATATTGTGGATGTTAAAAAGTAAAATATTTGGTTTAGTTTTTTTATTTTTAAATGTCTTCAATAATTTTTTTTTTAAATTTCGTTTGAGAAAGGCTATATCAAATTTGCTAAGTTGTGACCGCACGGGTGCCTTTTGCACGTTCGTGCAGTCTGTTTTCCATTTTCTCTCTTGTGCCTTCGTTCGGTCAGGCGCGTCGTGTCAGGGCGCCTACCCAAACGCGTTCGGGTCAGGTCGTTTCATTTTAGGGTTCCCGCCAAGACGCGTTTGAGTCGGGTCGGTTCATTTCATTCGAGGGCACCCGCCCAAATGTGTTCAGGTCGGGTCAGGTTGTTTCGTTTGAGGGCGCCCGCCCAAATGTGTTCGGGTTGTTTCGTTTGAGGGCACCCGCCTAAATGCATTCGGGTAGGTTCAGGTCGTTTTGTTTGAGGGCGCCCGCCCAAATGCGTTTAGGTCAGGTCGGGTCATTTCATTTGAGGGCGCCCACCCAAACACATTCAGGTCAGGTCGTTTTGTTTGAGGGCAACCATATCAAATTTGCTAAGTTGTGACTGCATGGGTGCCTTGTGCACATTCGTGCGACCCGTTTGTCATTTTCTCCCTTCTGCCTTCGTTCGGTCGAGCGTGCCATGTGAGGGCACCCACCCAAACGCGTTTGGGTCGAGCTGGGCGTTTCGTTTGAGGGCGAACATATCAAATTTGCTAAGTTGTGACCGCATGGGTGCATTTTGCATGTTCGTGCGACATGTGTTTCATTTTCTCCCTTGTGCCTTCATTGGGTCATGCGCACCGTGTCGTGTAGTGTGAGGGTACTCACACAAATGCGTTCGGGTTGGGTCATTTCTTTTAAGGGCGGTCGTATCAAATTTTCTAAGTTGTGATCGTACAGGTGCCTTGTGACCATTCGTGCGGCATGTTTTCCATTTACTCCCTTGTTCGGGTTGGGTCGGGTTGGGTTGGGTCGGGTTAGGTCATTTCGGTTGAGGGCGCTTGCCCAAATGCGTTTGGGCTGGGTCGTTTCAGTTGAGGGAACTCGTATCAAATTTACTAATTTTTGACTGCACGGGTGCCTTGTGCATGTTCGTGCGACCCGTTTGCCGGTTGCTCCATTGTGCCTTTGTTTGGTCGAGGGCGCCGTGTGAGGGCGCTCGCCCAAACGCGTTCGGGCTGGGTCGGGTCATTTCGTTTGAGGGCAGCCATATCAAATTTGCTAAGTTGTGACTGCACAGGTGCCTTTTACACATTTGTGTGGCCCGTTTTCCATTTTCTCCCTTGTGCCTTCGTTCGGTCGTGCACGCTATGTCACACCGCGTGAGGGCGCCCTCCCAAACGCGTTCAGGTCGGGTCATTTCGTTTGAGGGCGACCGTATCAAATTTGCTAAGTTGTGACCGCACGGGTGCCTTGTGCACGTTCGTGCGGCCTTTTTTTCGTTTTCTCCCTTGTGCGTTCGTTCGGTCGAGCGTGCTGTGTCGTTTCGTTTGGGGGTGCCCGCCGAAACCCATTTAGGTCAGGTCATTTTAGTTGAGGGTGCCTACCCAAACGCGTTCGGGTCGGGTCGTTTCGGTTGAGGGCACTTGCCTAAACACGTTTGGGTCAGGTCGTTTCAGTTGAGGGTGCGCGTATCAAATTTGCTAAGTTGTGACCGCACGAGTGCCCTGTGCATGTTTGTGTGGTCTGTTTTCCAGTTGCTCCCTTGTTCCTTCATTCGGTCTTGCACATCGTGTCACGCCGTGTGAGGGCACCCACCCAAATGTGTTCGGGTCGAGTCATTTCGTTTGAGGGTGGTCGTATCAAATTTGCTAAGTTGTGATCACAGGAGTGCCTTGTGCACGTTCGTGCGGCCCGTTTTCCGTTTTCTCCCTTGTGCCTTCGTTCGATCAGGCTCACCGTGTCGTTTCATTTGAGGGCACCCACCCAAACCTGTTCGGGTCAGGTCTTTTTGGTTGAGGACGCCCACCCAAACGCGTTCGGGTCGAGTCATTTTGGGTGAGGGCACCTGCCCAAACTAATTTGGGTCGGGTCATTTCGGTTGAGGGCGCCCGTATCAAATTTGCTAAGTTGTGACCGCACGAGGTCCTTCCACAGGACTCGTGCAGAACAGTGTCCAGGGTGAGCGCATTTAGGTCGAGTCAGATTCGTGCAACGTGTCCGCATTTAGGACGTGTGAAACAATGTTTGAAGGTGCGAAAGTCATTCATCAGGGTCGAGCCAGGTCGAACGCGACCCGAACGCATTAAAACATTTTTCAACATAGTATCAGAGCTAAGGTGCAAGAAAGAAACTGAAGATCACATCCTAGTTGGAATTATGGCAAGGGTTATAAACAAGGGTTTTAATTTTGTTGGGAATATCACTACATTAATCAAGGGTTTCATTTTGAAGATCATTTCCAAGCTAGAAGTAATGGATGGAAGTTTATTTTCCGCTTTGTCTGGGACTTTCAAGAATGAGAATTTATGGGTTATTGATAATGGTGCTTCTAGACATATGATGGGAGAATGCATCTAGCTTCAGACTTTGTGAGAAGGAACTTCCATCTCCTAGCTAAATCTGAAATTGCATGTCCTTCTCGTTCAAGTAGCTGAAATACTTCTTGCTCATGGTCATGTGGAAGGATGCCCACACCACCTAGCTCATCTTGAACCTGAGTGAACTTTGAAAGGTATGTGATGATGGGCTTATCTTTGCTCATCTTCTTACTTCTTAGCTTCTCTTTGAGATAAAGCTTCGTGACATCACTAAAAGCCTGAAACAAATTGAATATGGCTTTAAATTTAAACATCTCATACACTGTCTTCTTCTCATTGAGATGAGGAATAATATGATCTCTGACCCCCTCTAGAATGATCCTTCTTTCCTTGGTGTCATTCTTAGTATGTTGGGCCAACCGTTGGGGATCTTGAGGTGGCACTATTGCCTACTTGACATACTCTGCTACCCCATTATCTTCCAAAACTACTGTGATTTTCTTCTTTCATGCACGTAAATTTGAGGGTCCTTCTAAACTGTGATTTGAACTTAGCCCTAGGACTGACATATTGCTATCCAAGGAACTGCTCTGCTCTTCTCTTCAAACTATGAACCTAAAAACAATCTTGTCTTCATGTTGTCCTAGTTGGACTAACCTTGCAAACACACAGTCCCTTTCTTGTACTTTCTTGCACTCAGATAGTCCCTATTTCCTTGTGCACAGGTTTCCTAGTTCCTAGTGTAGAGGACTCCCTATTCTTTAGGGCTTGAATCATATTTTCTAGCGCAGAATTTCCCTATTTCCTAGTGAAATTCTACCATGAGAAAAGCTCTCTTCAATGCTGCATATTGGCTCCTCCAAGATACGCACTCACAACAAATATCTCTCACACAATTTTGTGCTCTCTCTCACAATCTTGTGAGCTACGTCTTGTCACAGTCCTTTGTGCACAAAAAAACTATGAAACTTTGTGCCTTTGTCCTCCTTTATTGATTCGATCCATGCTAAAATTGGAAAGTTACAAATTTATAACATGTGTTTTGATTGAATAGTTAACGGAGTCTAACTGGTTCTCTAACTCATCCTTGCTTCAATCAAGGATTGAAGCTACCAACTCGTCCTCTTCTAAATTTATAACTGCCTCTCGAACTTGTAGTCAAACTGAAGAAGGTCCATGTAACTGATCCTCCAACACTACGCATGAATTCACCATCTCCACCAACTCGTCCATGGGCAAAGGAAGACAAATCATGGTTTTTTGGCTAAGGCACACACCAGAGAAGACCTTCTCTCGCTACACTTTTCAATAATCCCATTTTCCATCTTGATTACATACGATGTCATTGGGTTCATGGTCTTCATATCACGCTTGAATAATTGTTGGTTTTTCTCCTAAAAGCTATCGATTAAGATGATTCATTGCATCCCAAGGTTGACAGGATCACAACTATGCCATCTCCCCGAGATCAAGTTTAATGATCACTTTTTTGAGGGAGGTTTTGTTGTTTATTTTGGGACTCAAGAGGTTCTCTAGTGACTTTCTCTCATCGGTATGATTAGAGAGGCATAGATTTATCTGTTCAAGAGTTGATTCTATCTTTACAAGAGACTTTGGATGGCCTCTCCAGACTCAGTACCACTAAGAGCATTGCTTGTTTATTCTAGCCTATTTGGGTTCTTGGTAGTGTGAATCCTAGGTGGAATCCTTTTCCTTGGAGTTAGATGGCATATATTCGTGAGACAATGAATTTTTCCCACATGGTTAGTAGGCACATCACCTCTGTGATTTTAGAGCTTGATTTGCCTAGTTCAAACTATGGCCTCCTCAGGTTGGCTTGAGTAAGCCAAATATCCATTGTGAAGTTCTTCTCATCACCTATATAAAGAAGAGAGGAATTACCACCCTCTATAAAGAAAGTAAGCCTTTCTTGGTTCCATCCCTTTTCCTGTTCCTGGTTTTCTGCGTTGTTACTTGTGCGTGGTTCAAAATTTCAACTAGTATCCCACATCAAAAATTCAGTGAACACTAGCGTAGTTGGGATCCCTTGCAACAAAGATGGTAAATGTGATGTAGTAATTTGTAATGCAATGGTGATGATTATGATTATGTCTGATACTAGCTCAGAAACATTAGGCATGGGAAGAGTGGGGCATGTTAGGTGATGGGATAAAAGTGAGTCCAATATATATATATATATATATATATATATATATATATATATATATATATATATATATATATATATAACTTGGCCTTTAATTTGCTTAAGTCCCTTTTGATTATGCATTTGGTTCCCAATGTAACCTTGGGGTGCTTCAAATGGTCATTAACACTAGCGAAAATTTTAGGGGCTAATATTCGTAGGTGGGATAATTTTCCATGCTTTTTCCAAAAAACATATTCGCCAATTTACATTTTTTTGAAAATTGATTCGCCAAACTTTTATAACATAAAATTATTTTAACCTAAAAATCGCCAAAAATTCATATATACTAATATAAAATAATTAGAAACCTAAATATTTTTACAAAAATATCATCAAAAATTTTACAATTTACATATTGGGGACTAGTAAGATTCCCCAAGGTTTCTAAACATTATGATAAAATTTCATCCTTTAAATTTTCCTTGATTAACACCTAGGGTCTAGGCCTTGGTTCCCCATGAGACCTTGCTTTGAAGGGGCATGTTAAAAGTAACCTATGAGATTATATATGCTTTCATTGTCCTTGTGATTTGGAGATCATGATATCAATAGCAGAGTTATGTTTTTGGTTAGAGCTTGTTAGGTGTGCAGGGTTATGCTATTTGTTTGATCTTTCATACTAGAGATTTAGGGAAACGCTACTAGCATTGGTTAATTTTTCTTGAAATATGATAATATAGATAATTTAATCTTAATAAATGTCCACAAATAACTAGAAAAGTAGGTCAATGGGATTAAAATATTTATATTTTATTGAATTTATTAAAATATTAATTATCAATATTTATATTTTATTTGTTTTAATTATATTATATAAAATTAAATTTTAAATATATTTTGATTTTATATTTAATTAATAATTAAAATAATAAATATTAATATTTTAATTATTAAAAAAAAATTGTTTCAAGATTTGTAAAAGTTTGATGGCATGCCACATAAGATTTTGTAAAAGTTTGATGGCATGGGTTGATTTCATTAAAACTAATAAAAACCCAAAGTGTTCGAAGCCCCTGTTCGAAGCCCCTATTTGATTTCATTAAAACAAATAAAAGCCCGTAGTGTTCGAAGCCCCTGTTCGATTTCATTAAAACAAATAAAAGCCCAAAGTGTAAGAAAGCCCCTATTCGACTGTTCAGGAAGACAAAGACGAGGTTGAGGTACTCACTCTTTGACTGTTCAGGAAGATGATGTTGAGGTATAGGAGGACGAGGTTAAGATACTCGCTCTTCAATTGTTCAAGAAGACGAGGTTGAGGTTTTGAGGGCATGCCGAAGTCCCCAAAGTCGAACTTGACACCGTAAGAAATCCCAAGAAAACTCGATGTTTGACTATTTAGGATGTTGGAAATATGATGCAGAGTGTTGTCCTTGATGGCAACCCACTAAATGAAGATGAAGACATGCGACTATTGACATGTGTTGTCCTTGATGGCAAACCACCTGATGAAGTTATTCTTGACTTGATGGACTTGGTAAATGATGTAAATCTGAATGTATCTACATCGTATACAGAAGGCAATGAAGAAAGAAATTCAACATGCGCTAAATATATGATGAAAAGAGTATGTTTCAAGGAATACGCGGATCCGTCTAGGGGAAGTCGCGTATGCACGCGGAAAAGAACATTCCAAGTCGCGTATGGGCAAAAGCGCTCAAAAAGTGCAAAACCAAGGGTAACCACCATGGTATTGACCCATTGTATTGGGTAATGATCCGCCTAATTGACCCCGTCCAGGTAGTTTTGGGCTCATGGTATTGTTTTGGCCCACGGTATTGAAAAAGGGGCTCATGGTATTGAAAAAGGACCGAAAACCTATAGATACCTAGATGAAATTCATTATACGGATGGGGAAATCACGGTGGTGCAAAAATTGCGAGCTTGAATGAATACTTCTCTCTGAAGTATATCTGAATGGAAAGGGTTACACTTGAATGATAAATCTGAATGTATGATGCACCAATGATGAAGAAGGGGATATAGATCTGAATTGCACTTGTATTTGCTAGATCTGATTATGGAAGGCTTAGATCTGTGATGAGGCGAACATCTAGGTGAACATCTGTCTGAAGTGAAAGGGTAAATCTGAACTGAAAATCTGATCTGAAGAAGTATGCTGCTCCATAATGATTGAAGATCTATACGCTATGCCATGAGAGGAAAGCTGTCCTATCTGAAAACCATTGAAGATAAAGCGCGTATGCGCAATGAAATATGTTGAGGTATATGCTTGTTGATGTGGACGGAAGCGCGTATATACGCGACATCGGATCAGAAAACGACATATCTGAGCTAGGGTTTCTTTGAAGCAATAGGTATGGAAAGGGTCCAGTATGAAAATATGATGAAATGTGGCCTGCGAGTGGTGTTCTATTGAAGTTGTTGGATCCAGTGTGAAAATTGATGAAACGTGGTCCAAGGTGGTGCTGAGGGTTGTAGCCTTCAGTCAGGGGGTCGTAGCTCCCTTCCAGGTGAGGCTGGTAAACGAGATCAGGGGGTCGTAGCTCCCTTCCAGGTGAGGCTAGTAAACGAGATCAGGGGGTCGTAGCTCCCTTCCAGGAGAGGCTGGTAAACGAGTCAGGGGGTTGGAGCTCCCTTCCAGGAGAGGCTGGTAAACGAGCGCAGGTGGGTGCCTGCGTGCTGGTCAAGTCTGCGCCACCACATATGTTGTAAGATGTTTTCTCTATAATAAAATATTGAAGGCTGAGCAACTGCAGCGGTGGTTTTCTCCCGACTTGGGTTTCCACCTAAAAATCCTGGTGTTCATGTGTGATGCTTTGTGTGATGGTTTATTCTGTTCTTACTGCACATGTTTATTGTTTATTGAAAATCTGATGAATGAATAATGGAATGATATAAGCAAAGAACTAATGACATAATTAGATCTCTGAGTATACGCGAGTTGCATGAAAGATATCCGCGTGTATACGCGAGTTTACTGAAGGAAAGTAGCGTATGGGTTGTAAGGAATGAAAAAGTGAAAAGTTTTGAGTATGCAGTAAATATTGATTCAACCCCCCCCTCTCAGTATTTTTCCCAACAATTGGTATCAGAGGAGGTTCTTCTGCAGAAGCTTGATCGCTTGAAGGAGATCCGTCACAATGGGAAAGAAGCAAAAGAAGAAGCCTACTCGAAGAAAGGATATATTTCAGAGAACATGGATACCAGAAATCAAAGAAGATGAATCAGATAGTGATTGGGGTCCTAGTTGTCTCATTGGTACAATGAATGGTGATGATAGTGAAGAATATGCTATCGACCTAGAAGAAGCTGTCAAGATTAAAGATGAAGATAGTGAGAGTAAAGTTGTGGATCTAGAAGAAGTTATCAAAGATCAGCAAAGAATATTTAATGAGAAGGAATCAGCTAACAAAGCTTTGATATTTAGACTGAAAAGGATGTTCGATGATGTATACAGTCGAAGTAAAGGATATCAAGCTGGAATCATCTCTCTGCAAGCAGATCTTGAAGAAGAAAATAAGAAGAATGAAGGACTTGAAGCAGAAAACGTTTCTCTAAAAACAGATCTGGAAAAATCAAAGAGGAAGAATGAAGGTCTTGAAGCTACAGTCATCTCTCTACAAGCAGATCTAGAAGCATCAAGTAAGAAAAATAAGGAACCTCTACAATCATTTGAAAAGGAAGGACTTGAAGCAGAAATCATTTCCCTCAAAGAAGACCTGGATAAATCAAATAAGAAAAATGCAGCACTTGAAGCAGAAAACATATCTCTGAAAGAAGATCTCAAAGCATCAAAGAAGAAGAATGAAGAGCTGCAACAAACATGTGAAGTAAACGAAAATTTGTTGAAAGAAGAGATTCTAAATCTGAAGGATCAAGTAGAAGATGGAAGAAGGAAAGAAGAAAGCATGACAAAGCAATGTCAAGCCTTGGAGGTTGAGGTAAACATTCTCAAAGGTAAATTAGAAGAAAAGGTTATACTTTTAAGGTTTCAAGATAGTACTAAGATTCTGGATAATATTCTTAGTAGTCAAAGGTCTCCTTCTATCAAACTTGGTCTTGGTTTTCATGAAACTGTTAAAGGAGAATCTAGTTCACAAGGAAGTGCTAAAGATTCAAAGGAAGTCAATAAAAAACCTGAAGAGTTGAAAGAAACAAAAGGTCAATCAACAATGATGAAATCTCAAAGGAAATCATTCAATAATGTTGAATGTTTCAAATGTCATAATTATGGGCATGTTGCAGCAAATTGCAGGAGCAGATCATTTCAGCCTCAATCAAACAGTTCCTACATAGAAAGGTACTCTGGTTTCTTCAAAGGATATTGTTTTTCATGTAACAAGTATGGACATAAAGCAGCTGATTGTAAAAGGAGGAAGAATAGAAATACTCATTATGATTCTTATGTTTATTTCTCGGGCCACATGAGATGTTATGCTTGTAACAAGTATGGACATGTAGAAAAAGAATGCTGGATGAACAGATCTGGGAAAGTGGACAATTTTCAGCACACAGTTGGAAAGCTCAAGCAAATTTGGAAAAAGAAGGAGGACCGATCAGAAACGTAGGGAATTCTGACCCTACTGTAGTCATCAGCTTATGAAGCTTACTTCTCTGATTGACTGCAGGAATGATGTGGGATACATTATGAGATTTAGTAATGTGTCGTCACAGGGGGAGCAATGCATGATGTCTCTCATGATTGATTTGATTATTCTGGTTATGTTTACTTCTGACAGCGCATCTGATGTGGAAAGGACAGGTACAGGAGGTACAAGCTCAGGAGGAAATGAAGGAAGATGAAAATTTTCTATGCTTCACTTTCCATACGCGGGTTCTATTAGAAAAAGTCGCGTATACACGCGAGTTTCATCAGACACAGTCGCGTATGCATTAATGATAAGAGAATTTATATGCTAGCTGAAGATCTGGAGCAGAGGTTCAGGGGGAGCATCAGTCTGATTGTTAATAACTATATTATTGACTCAGTATCAGCTTAGTTTCTTAGTTCTAAATAATGATGATATGATACATGGTTTATTATGTTGAAGATTGTGGATGAGTTCTGTTTGCTTTTTGATGAAGAGTATTCATTGTTGAGATGAAAGTCTTATAATTCATAGATAAGGGCAGTTCATGTAGAGATTGTTGTTGATGACTTGCTGATGAACGTATTCAGGTTGCACAAGTTAAGAAGGAGCACTGGTTCAGGGGGAGCAGCAGGTTGAATACTAATGATTGCATTGTTGGCAATATGACTGCTTATTCTTTGGTTTTGGTGATACTCATGCTCAAATGATGATGACTTGGTATATGGTTTATTATGATGAGATTTTGAGGCCTGGTTGCTGATAAGTATCTTTTGTGCTCACACATGGATGAGTTGGATGTCGTTTGATTCAGAAATAAGAATAGATCATGCAGTGTCTGTTACTATGGTTGAGATCTTTTGCCTACTTATGTTACTTCATGTTAAAACTTGAAGATAATAGTGATATTGGACCACATGGATGATTGACACATATTTGAAGATGTTGTTTTGGTACGATAATCTCTCTTGGGAAGATTGTATTGATGCTGCAAAGAATCTGAAGGCTTAGTTATTAATGTGCTTATGCTACAACCGTTGGATGACGCTTGAAGACACAACTACACTGCTCTATCTATCTGCACTCCAGGGGAACATTCAAAGATCTTAGAAAGAAGCTGAACACTGTCTTTTCTCACAGAGGATCAGATCTAGTTAAAATTTAGAAGATGGTATTGGATACGCGGGTTTCCTGAAACACAGTCGTGTATATACGCGAGTTCATGCACAGAAAACCGCGTATGTCTGATTGCTGACAATTTTCTGTTTGGAGTCAGCTCTCTTCAGCTCAGCTGCAGTGCTGCTTGGTATCTCTGATACTGTTTGGTATCTCTGGTGGTGTTCCAGTTCTCATAATTGTATTTCTAATGTTTTAGATGCCTTGATGATTTTTTGGTGAAAGTGTTCAGGATGCACAAACTAAGGGGGAGCCTTAGTCATATGGAAAGGATGCTTGGATGCACAGATTCAGGGGGAGCATTAGCCTTGCTGAGTATAATGCATTATCTAAATTATGATGATTCTGAAATGTGATCTCTTTCTTGAGGTCTTTTTGGTTTTGATTATGAAAAGTCATATTTGTATTTTGATGAAAAGGTCTTGTTGAGACCCATGATGTAAAATTGAAATATTCAGTCATGTAAGGACTTGTCAAATTTGTAAACCCACTTGGTTGGGTAGCTGAGTCACATTTTGTAAATCCACTTGGTTGGATATTTGTTGTAAGTATGAGTCATTGGTGATAGGAAAGTCATTGAGTCATGTACTTATTTGGAAATTATGTTTGAAGATTCAGCATGAACTCAGGGGGAGCTTGGCCACTTCAGTACATATCAGATCTGCAGAACGCTTCTTCCACATGAGGAGAAAAGGGGGAGAGTATGTTGCTTTTGATCCGCCCTTTGCCCTTGATGTCAAAGGGGGAGAGTGACATGGTGTTTGATTAAAGAGAAAGAATGGTGTCAAATATTTGGGAGAGTGACATGGTGTCTTAATGTATTTATCTGTTGTGGTACTCAAACACCATCATGGTTGCCATCAAGTCCAAAGGGGGAGATTGTTGGAAACCAGATGCGTAGTTGTCCTTGATGGCAACCCACTAAATGAAGATGAAGACATGCGACTATTGACATGTGTTGTCCTTGATGGCAAACCACTCCGATGAAGTATTCTTGACTTGATGACTTGGTAAATGATGTAACTGATATGATATGATGTTTGTTGACACATGATGACAACTTACTTGATGAAGTTGTGCTTGATAGAATATGTCTTGATGAACCTGTTTAAAGATGTAAATCTGATGTATCTAGAGAGAGTACAGAAGGTAATGAAGAAAGGAATTCAATATGTGCTAGATATATGATGAAAAGAGTATGTCTCAAGGCATACGCGGATTTGTCTAGGATAAGTCGCGTATGCACGCAGGAAACAACGTTCCAAGTCGCGTATGGTCAAAAGCGCATTAAATATGTAAAACCAGGGGTAACCACCATGGTATTGACCCATTGTATTAAATGATCCGCCGGATTGACCCCCTCGGCCTGGTAGTTTTGGGCTCATGGCATTGCTTTGGCTCATGGTATTGAAAAAGGGGCTCATGGCATTGAAAAAGGATAAACCTATATAAAGAGATGAAATTCATTATGCAAATCATGAGTGGTGCAAGAGGTAACCGAGCTTGAATGAATACTTCTCTTTGAAGTAGATCTCGAATGGAAAGGGTTACACGAAGATAAATCAATGTATGATGCACCAATGATGAAGAAGGGGACTTAGATCTGAAATGCACTTCTGTATCTACTAGATCTGCCATGGAAGGCCTAGAGGTCGGATGAGGCGAACATCTAGGCGAACATCTGTCTGAAGTAAAAGGGTAAATCTGAACTGAACATCTGATCTGAAGAAGTATGCTGCTCCATAATGATTGAAGATCTATACGCTGCTTCGACGCAGAGGAAGCGCGTATATACGCGGCTTCGCTGAAGAGAAAGTGCGTATGTGCAATGAAATATTTACTGAGGTATACGCTGGTTGATGAGGATGAAAGCGCGTATATACGCGACATTAGTGAAAGGAAAGCGCATATGCAAACTAGGGTTTGTCAAGCATGGGTGGCGGGAGAGGGTCCACAAAATATGATGAAATGTGGCTCATGTTGTGTTCTACCGGGTTGTTGATCCAAAGGAAAATTGATGAAACGTGGTCCATAGAGGTGCCGAGGGTTGTAGCCTTCAGTCAGGGGGTTGTAGCTCCCTTCCAGGTGAGGCTGGTAAACGAGATCAGGGGGTCGTAGCTCCCTTCCAGGAGAGGCTGGTAAACGAGTCAGGGGGTTGGAGCTCCCTTCCAGGAGAGGCTGGTAAACGAGCGCAGGTGGGTGCCTGCGTGCTGGTCAAGTCTGCGCCAGCACATATGTTGTAAGATGTTTTCTCTACAATAAAATATTGAAGGTTGAGCAACTGCAGCGGTGGTTTTCTCCCGACTTGGGTTTCCACCTAAAAATCCTGGTGTTCATGTGTGATGCTTTGTGTGATGGTTTATTCTGTTCTTACTGCACATGTTTACTGTTTATTGAACATCTGATGAATGAATAATGGAATGATATAAGCAAAGAAATAATGACATAATGAGATCTCTGAGTATACGCGAGTTGCATGAAAGATATCCGCGTGTATACGCGAGTTTACTGAAGGAAAGTAGCATATGGGTTTTAAGGAATGAAAAAGTGAAAAGTTTTGAGTATGCAGTAAACACTGATTCACCCCCCCCCCCCCCCTCTCAGTATTTTTCCCAACATAGGAAGACGAGGTTGAGGTTTTGAGGGCATGCAAAAGTCCCCAAAGATGAACTTAACACTGTATGAAAGCCTAATAACAGAGGAAAACTGTTTGTTCTTACCCAAACTGGATGTGTTGGTTATTTGGCGCCAAATTTTTTGCTCTTGGGGCTGGGAATTTTTTCTATATAATTACAACTTTTATCATGGAATCTGCTTATATTGTATTGCGGGAGCTAGTGAAGACCTTGTGGTATACTTTGGCTCAGGATATCCAGGTGGTATATTCTCTTTTGCATTTGCTTTCCCTATCATCAATTTAAATTGTTACTAGTGATTATTTATTCTGCCTCTTGTGCCCTCAAGTCCTATATCTATTTCTCTAAGCCCATTTTCTATACAGATCCTGAAACAAAAGCTTGGCTGGAAGAAACTAAACATCCAATATTTGGATTTCCAACATTGGAATGATTTAGTTGGGAAACTTGCAACAATTATACCAAAAAGGGTGCTATAGTGATCTGGTAAGTCACATGCCAAGATTTTTTAATGCATAAACTTAAGTTTGAAGTACAATGGAGGACAAAGGAGAATAGTTAGGACTCATTGAAATGCCACAGTTGGCCATGCTTAGTTTCACTTAAAGATTTATAAGTTTTTCTATAACTTGATAATTTGATAAATCATGGATGCGAGTCCCCGTTGTAGATGCTTAGATTACATTCTCATTGTTTATATTTAAAATTTGACTTTCATGTTTCTAGTGTTCACGATTTGAGGCCTCTCTAGTGACTAGTTCTTATAATGGTCACCTTTTCCCCCTTTTTTCCCTTGGGTAAATGTGTCTTATATTTCATTACTAGACAATAAAAGGTACATCAAGAATTATGGATTTAAAGACACTACCTATTGCGACTGCTGATGTAAAATCCATAAATTCATTTTTGTAACAAAAATTATATAAGATTTTAATGTAACAAAGGTTTTTTTCTATGTTTCAGGAGCTAGTCAAGTACTCATATGCAGATCCACCTGTTTCGGGCTGCAAAAACCTTCTTAGAATTCAACTTCTGAATTAAAGTACTCATAAGCTGGTGGTTTGTATTGCTTTGATCCTTGAACAACAACTTGTGAAAAATTGTTGTCTTGGAGTTGTCTGTTAGGTCCCTATATCACTAGTATAGTCCCTTATTATTGTTAGTTTAACCCCCTTATTGTTATTATTGTACCCTTGTAACCCCCATTTTGTTATTATTGTGCCCTTAAATTATTATTGTTAGGTCGGCTAGGATTACATTGTGGCCCACTAGGATTACATTATGGCCCCATGGACTCCTACATATAGAAAGGAGGTTTTGTAAATTGTATCATCCAAGAATTGTTCATTTATGTAATGTATTGGAGGTTGCCCCCTCGAAGTGGCTCATTTCTAAGGCGTTGATATCTCTTTTCTTCTCTTTTTGGAGCTGGTTACTCAACATTTGGTATCAGAGCTTGGGATTCTAGGGTTTCGCTGCTCCAAACAGGTCATCGTGGCATTTTCGCTATAACTTTTTTTCTACGAAGTTTCAGAAGCTGAAATTTTTAGGGTGCGAAGCTGAAATCCTAAGGAATATTTTCTAAAAATTTCAGAGCTTGGTTCGCAATATTTTCAGAGATATCATCCAGTTAGAATATCAAGCTCCCAAAACAGTCATCGTGGGATTTTGCTATAATTCTTTTCTACGAAGGTTCGTAGTCCAAAATTCTTATATGGAAAGTGTCAATCCTGGAGAAATTCGTCAAAATATTTCTGAGCTTGGTTCGTAATATGTTTGGAGATATGATCTGTGGAAGGTAGTGCTTTTTCAGGCTCCTGAATTTCATCTCAAAGAGGTGATCGTGGGAAAAGTTCAATAACTCTCTCTTTGGGGATCCGATTGGAGTGTCGTAAAAATTTGTCACAAGTACACGGACTGTAGTTTCTTGGCTATCAATTTCAGAGACAAAGGACGAAACAGTGACACGTGGAAATTCCTACAAGTTTTCTCTACTGAACCAGTCCAGAATTAGGTCATTGTGGGAGATTGGACACAAATTTTTCTTGGGGAATCCAAATTAGATCAGACCTGTGGCATTTGAAAGAAGCTTCAGAGGGATACTACAGGGCTGAATTTCAGATATTGAAGATTTTCAATTACAGAGATAATTCAATTTCAATATCGAGCTCCTCAAAGCAAGCAAAGGTGTATTTTTTTTCCAAATTGCATAAGCTTGTTTGAAGAATCTTGTTGGAATTGACTCTAAGGAATATTGTAAAAGGTACCAATATTGGATTCTAAAATGGCGCCTAAAAAGAATTCAACACCCATTAAGCCTTCAGAAGGCTCTACCATGACTCATGAAGATGAAGAATTGCAACATGATCTATCAAAATTACAAGAGCAAGTGCAACAAATTTCACTCTCGCAAAGAGCAACAAAAATGAAATGGAAGTTTTGAAGAAAGGCGTGGAAGTGAAGATGGACGGTTTGAAGAAAGGCATGGAAGCTAAGATGGATGGCATGGAAGTGAAGATGGAAGGTTTGAAGAAAGGCGTGGAAGCTAAGATGGATGGTGTGCAAGCTAAGATGGATGGCGTGCAAGCTAAGATGGATGGCGTGGAAGCTAAGATGGATGGCATGGAGGCTGGCATGGAATCTAAGATGGATGACATGGAAGTTAAGATCGATGAGAAAATGGAAAACATGAAGAATTTTCTAAAAGCAGACATGGAAGGTTTGACAAAGTTGATACAAGAAAGGTTTCCTAATGGTGAAAGATAGTAGAAGAACCTCATGATGAGAACAAAATAAATGTTAATTGTGATTTCATAAACTCTAATGTTGGCGGGAAGAACCACCATATTCCAAAGATGGATATGAGGAAGTTTGATGGAAAGGATCCTGTAACATGGATACTACACATGGAGCAATATTTTGATCTCCATAACGTGCAAAACACACAAAAGGTACGCATTGCAACTTTACATTTAGAACAAAATACATTTGTATGGTATCGATGGCTTTGCTCCCGCAAAAAAATTGTCACTTGGTAAATTTTTACGGAGGAAATGATAGCACATTATGAGGATACAAAGAGCAACACCTTCTTTAGCCAATTGATAAATCTCAAACAAAAGGGTTTAGTGGGGCAGCACATTGAGGACTTCCAAAATTGAATATAAGGGTAACTGATATTCCAGAGGAACACAGGATTGATCTCTTCATAGGTACTCTAAAGGATAACATCCAACATGAAGTTCGTGTTTTGGAACCTGATTCATTGGAGAAGGCATTCAGGTTGGCAAGAAAAGTTGAATGTAAAATTATGGCGACAAGGAAGCCTACCACTCAATTCCATAAAGAAGGAAGTGTTTCTACGCCTAGATTTCCACAACCTACAAGGTTGACACCACAACAATTGGAAGAAAAAAGAGCAAAAGGGCTTTGCTACAGTTGTGATAGCAAATACACCAAAGGTCATAAGTGTGCTGAAAAGAAATTATTTTACATAGATTGTGAAGAAGAAGAAGAAAATGAACAAGAAGAGGATGCACACCAGGAACCATCCATAGAAGAGGAAGAAATGAATCCGACCATATCATGTAATGCATTGGCAGGAATTACCACTCCTCAAACTCTCAAGATAGCAGGATAGATCAAGAAGAAAAAGGTAATAGTGTTGATTGATTCAGGTAGCACCCATAATTTTATTCATTGTAAGGTAGCCAAGGAATTAAATTGTTTCCTATACCCAGCACCAGAATGTCAAGTGATGGTTGCAAATGGAGGAAATATAAATTTCTTTGGAAAATGCCATAATATCAAGCTAACCCAAAATCATCTATTTCTGCACATCTCCAACAAGTCTTGGACAATCATTCCAAGGTGTTTGAAACTCCCAAAGGACTCCCACCTATTCGTGATCATGATCATGCTATTCATTTAATTCCAGGAAGTGTTCCTCCAAACATCAGGCCTTATAGATATCCTTACTTCCAAAAGAACGAAATTGAACGTATGATTGCAGAAATGTTAGAGGCGGGTATAATTCAACCTAGTCAAAGTTCTTTCTCTGCTCCCGTAGTATTGGTACACAAGAAGGATGGATCATGGCGAATGTGTCCGGATTATAGGGAGCTCAATAAGCTCACCATTAAAGACAAATTTCCCATTCCTGTGATTGATGAATTATTGGATGAATTACATGGAGCAATTTATTTTACCAAGTTGGATCTTCATTCAGGATATCATCAAATTAGAATGAAGACTCAAGATATTCCAAAAAACGCATTTCGAACTCATGAGGGTCATTATGAATTTTTGGTCATGCCTTTTGGCCTTACCAATGCACCTTCGACATTTCAAGGGTTGATGAATTCCATTTTCAAACCCTTCCTTAGAAAATTTGTGCTAGTATTTTTTGATGATATACTAATCTATAGCAAGTCTTGGAAGGATCATGTTGAGCATGTTGACAGGGTGCTCAGACTATTGCAAGAGAAACAATTATATGCAAAAGCATCCAAATGTTTCTTTGGAGTACAAGAGGTGGAATATCTGGGTCATATTATATCCCACGAGGGTGTTAAAGTAGACCCTAACAAAATTAAAGCCATTAAGGAATGGAAAGTCCCTAAGACAATAAAGCAGCTGCGAGGATTTCTCGGGTTAACAGGCTATTATCGTAAGTTTGTTAAGAATTATGGAAGAATAGCAGCACCTCTAACAACATTATTGAAGAAAGATGCATTTTCATGGACTCCCGAAGCAACTAAGGCCTTTGAACATCTTAAAGAGGCAATGTGCCTAGCACCGGTCTTAGCTACGCCAGACTTCACAAAAACCTTTATTGTGGAATGTGATGCCTCAGAAAATGGAATTGGTGTTGTTTTAATGCAGGAAGGAAGACCCATTGCTTTTGAAAGTCGTCCAATCAAAGGAAAGTATTTACAAAAACCTATTTATGAGAAGGAAATGTTAGCAATACCGCATGCACTAAAGAAATGGCGAACTTACCTAATGGGAAGACACTTCAAGGTAAAAACTGATCATGATAGTCTTAAACACTTTTTGGAACAAAGACTATCTTCAGAAGAGCAGCAAAATGGGTCACAAAGATGTTGGGTTATGACTTTGAAATAATCTACAAAAAAGGAAAGCTTAATGTTGTTGCAGATGCACTCTCAAGAAAGAATGAAGAGGTGGAAGCATTGCTTTGTGCCATTTCTATTATCCAACCAGATTTGATAACCGAAGCAAGAGATGAATGGAAGAAGGACAAAGATGTATGGACACTCATTCAAAAGTTGCAGCAAGATCCTAGTACATCTGATACATTTAGTTGGAAAATGATTCCTTATGGTACAAATATCGCTTATATCTTTGTAAGAATTCCCAACTAAAACAAAATATTCTTCTGGAATTGCACACTTCTCCTTTAGGAGGACACTCAGGATTTTTAAAAACTTACCACAGGGTGAAGAAAGAATTTTGTTGGGATGGCCTTAAATCTGATATTCGAAAGTTTGTGGCGGAATGTTTGGTTTGCCAGCAGAATAAAGTGGAAACAATTAAGACCCCAGGACTTCTACAACCTTTATCCATTCCAAGTCAACGCTGGGAGGAGATTTCAATGGATTTTATCACAGGTTTACCTAAGTCCGAAGGAAAGAGTGTCATCATGGTGGTAGTTGATAGACTTACCAAGTATGCACACTTTTGGGCATTATCTCATCCATTTAAAGCAAGTACAGTTGCTACTACATTTATGGACAGAATTCAAAAGCTACATGGAAGCCCAAGGGTTATTGTGAGCGACAGAGATCCCATTTTTACGGGAAATTTTTGGACAGAGTTATTTTCTTCTTTGGGTACTAAATTA